>RJWM01006887.1:0-81487 GCA_004363535.1 Dasyprocta punctata | reverse complement strand
CTCACTCCTCATTGTAATCTTGCTATATATCTTTCCATTCTTACCTGCATTTGAATTCTGGTTTTCCAAAGTGTCCTGGTTGCCAGGCTCCCTGGGTCCAAACTAGTCATATATGAATCTAACTTGATTTGATACTGATAATCCCCTGCCTTATTTCAGTCAATGTGCATTTTTTTTTGTACTTGGTTACTAGCACCTAATCTACTTACCTCTACTAATGGATTCCTCAATTGTGTGGATCTTGGTAAGAGACTGAGGCCCTCGTTCTTTTAGGAGTCCAAGACACTGACATCGAAGCCAGATGAAGTCAGTTAAAAGTCTTTACCTGGGCCTGCAAAGGTTGCCTAAGTGACACACTGCACAACCAACTGGAATTCTTTAAAGGAGGAAATGTGTGATGCCATGGCCAACCTGTCCATTTGAGGCCATGTTTAGTTCAATGTCTGGAGTGGTGACACCAGCAACGTTCCTGGGGTTAACCAGAGGTTTCCCAGAGTGCAGCCTTGGCTGCTGCCCATCTCCCTTCAGGCCTAAGCCTATTGCTCCAGGTTTTCCATTTGTTCAATGAGAAATGTGTTCTCTTTCAAGTACATGCCTTTTCTGCTTTAATCAGAGTTCATTTATCTTACTTGCAACAAAAGCTTTAATAGACCCAAGGAAAGGTCACAGGTTTCTGACCAAAGCTTTGCTTCTCTGAATTTTCCTTCTGAGGAAGGAAATTCCTCTCAGGAAGTCTTTGAAACTACTTGTTCAAACTGTGACACATATAGGTCTCTGACTAACCTAATTTGAGAACTAGCATTGATATCAGTATCTCAACAATTTTGCCGCTTCACAGAATGCACTGTGGTGGATGGGAAAGGACTTTGAAACAGAAATACTTTCTTCTACCATTTGACTAGTTATGCAACCCTAGAGAAGTACCTAAGACTGTTAATCTAAGGTTCATCGTCTGTGACCTGGAGAATTCATTAAGTTTAACAAGTATCTATTAAGTATCTATTCTTTGCTCTGCACTTAGTAAGTAATAATGAATCAGAATATTCTTCTGGTGCTTTTGGTGGAGATTAAACAAATAAATCATGTTATCTGATATTTACAAGATGTAATAAATGCTACTAAAAATAGAAAAAGAAACTTCATGGGGTCCTGATTTATTCAAGGAGGTAAGAAAAAATGTTCCAGAGAAAACAAATATTTGTGCTTAGGACTAAAAGACTGGCACCAAAGAAGCTGGATTACTAAAGTATGTGTATGTGTTTACATGTGTTTGTGTATGTAAGAGAGAGGAAGACGGGGGGGGAGAGAGAGAGAGAGAGAGAGAGAGAGAGAGAGTGAGACTTGTATGTAGAGCATAAAGAAGAAGTTGAGCTAGAAAGAAGGCTGCTCAGAGTGAGTCCAGTAAAATGAGAGAGTGTGTTGTTCTACAAATTGATGGAAGGCTACTGGACCTTCATGAAAATGATAAAGACAAAAACAGTGTAAATGAGATCAGAATGTAAAGACCAAGTCAGAGTTATCGATGATTTTAATCAATGACTGTAACAAACCATTTTCTTTCTTCTTTAAAGAATTCTCTGACTGCTTTGGATTTGTTGGAAGGGGAATGGGAGAGGACCCAATATTGCAAAGACTATAGGAAACCATTTCAGTATTCAGGTAAAGGATGATCATAGCTTGCCTTCAGGTAATGAACACAAAGATGAATATATCTGAGAGGATTAAAACCAATAGAATTTAGTGCTAAATTAGATAAGCTAAGAGGAAGGTAAGAAAGATGACTCCATAATTTCTGTTTGCATACATAGATGGCTAGAGTTAATATCATGTAAGATAAATGATCCTGGAATAAGGTCTCATGAGTTAGGCTTTAGGCATGTTGCTTGTGACTGCCCTTGAGATTTCCAAGAGTTGACATTAGGGCAGCTGGGTATGTTTCTGCAATTTGAAAGACTAAATGTAGAAAATATTTGGGAGTCATTCATAAGTGGAAGCTATTTGAAGCCTGAGGTATTAGTGAGGTTATATAGCAGAAAATAAGTAGTGAGGTTGAGAAATCAAAACATTAAAAATGGATAGAAAAGGTTGAAAAAAAACACCAGGAAATAAAAATATTATGACAGATTCCTAAAGAGAAGAGTCACAAAGGGGAGTAAATAGGAGTATTCAATGATTCCAAAATGTTAATAGAGACTAGAAAAGCCCATCAGAATTAGTCAGCATAGCAAGAATCACTAACACTGAGATAGTCACCAAATTATGGGACATTGTTACCATTTAAGATAAATGACAGTACCAAACTTTCAGGTCCTTATCTAACCAAAAGTCGAAGTGAAGAGAACTTTCAAAATAATGAGTCCTTATAGTTTTATGATTTATTGAAGTTTTTAAAGTGTCTTTACAAAGTTAATTGTCACATTTGGTAGTCACAAGAAGCTGGCAATTTTCACACATCGGATTTTCACTTGACAAATGATGATACTGTGACCCAGTATGTTTTAGTAATGGCGTAAATGTTGCACAACTCATAGATCGAAGGACAAACTTTAAGCTCAGACATCTTAATTCTAACTTCAGTGGATATGGCCAGAAAGTGAGGCCCCAGGTTTCCTGATTTACAACAGGAAGAGAAATCTTTTAAAAGAAAAATAAAACAATGCCAGTCAAACTCTTACCTGAGGCTTTTCCAGCATGGAAGACTTAGCTCAAACTCAGACAAGGTGACTTTATGGGTTCTCGAAAGACCTTCTGCTCCAAATAAAATGTTTTTTTTAAATAGCTTATTGTCATGTGTCAGTTCTTTCCCAGAGCCCTCTGAGTCTGCAGGTGGTCAGCTTTGTGCTGCTCAGTCTGATCTCTTGTAAAGACTAACGTTCAGTGCTGACCACATGTTTAATGGTAAGATGAATAAACTAGACAGAAAACCAAGGAGCGTAACGGGGATGAGGAGGGTGTCATTTACAGAGGAAAAGCCTCGGAAGTGCTCAGTTGTTACTTTTATTATTTGAAGAGTATAATAAACAGAGAAGGAAAAGGTCTCTATGTGTATCTGTCCATCTCTGTATATCTCTGTCTCTGTCTCTCTCTGTCTCTCTCTCTACTTTCTCACTCTGAAAGCTACTTAATAGCATCGGATGAATTTTGCTGTCATGTGTCCCCTCTCAGAAGCAGTTATCAAGGAGAAACTAAATGTGCATATTTATCTCCTGCTCTGACCACAGATGATAGGGCCAGTTCATTCCAGGCATGCTGTCAGAGCACTAAACTAAGGCTAGGAGTAAAGAGTATCAAGAAGCAGTGGCAGTCCTGAGCTCTGCAACAAACTTATCAGTCAAAATTGAAGGATATATCAACAGAAAACAGAATTAGATACAATGAAAAAGATATGTATGAGAACAGACTCAAAATCTAGTAGAAAACAAGAATTCTAGGTCTGAGTTTAAACACAATTCTTTAAACATTCAAGACACACATACATACAGTAATTATTATTATAAATATGGCTACCATCTACATTGTATTGAGTGCTATATACATAATTGTATTTACTTATAATAACCTTAGAAAAGTAGCTATTAGGAATTTCATTTAACAGATGAGGGAAAGGGAGGCTGATATTTATCAAACAACTGATAAGTGATTGATTTAGAATCCTAATTCATTTATTCCTGACTTGTATCCTCTCCAGAGAAAGCAAGTTGGACTCTAATAATGAGCAAGATTCAGACCTTATATCTCATACAATATAGAAAGAATAGGAAAATAAATACTATCAGAATAATTGAGTAGTGACTGAGGAATATTTTTCATGACTGTGATATTCCCTAAGTGCCCATTTCTGGTGATTCAGTACCAGTCTCTGAACTTCAACAGTTGGAAGGGAGAGTTGTTAGGTAAAGAAACATGAGATGCATTGATCAAGAGTGTTATTTATGGGTCTATGTAAATCCAGCTTTAAATTCTGATTCCTTTACTCTGTGTTACATTACAGTCCTCAATATCTCTACTATATTTCTGCATATCTTTAGAGCAACTACCTTTGTTCTGGGTCTTTTTTGAAGAACATTTTTTTAATTAATTAAGTTTATTGGTATACTTTATATACACAAAATGATCACGTTCATCATAGGGAATTGGTAATTGTACATGATATATCTTGAATCTTTTTTTTCCCCATTCCCCTAACCTCCCTTCAACACCTCTTCCCTTCCTTATTTACAAAAACTTTGTTTCTATTTTTTCTTTCTTTTCTTGTTTTTTTTTTTTTCTTTTCTCTAACTTTCCCTCACCCCTTCTCTAGTTCCCCTTAGCATTTGAACATGTCTTCCTATTTCACAATAATTATTATATATTTTGGTCTTTATTTATACTTTCAGGTTCTCACACCAGAGAAACAATGTGATATTTATATGTGTGTCCATTTTATTTCACTTAAGATTATTATCTCAATTAGCCGGGCGTGGTGGCGCACGCCTTTAATCCCAGCACTCGGGAGGCTGAAGTAGGTGGAGCGTTGTGAGTTCGAGGCCGGCCTGGGCTGCAACACGAGCACAAGGCCGGCCTGAGCTACATAATGTGACACTACCTCAAAAAACTAGGGCTGGGAGTTTGGCTCAGTGGCTTAAGCGCCTGTCTGGCAGGCATGAGGCTGTGAGTTCAATCCCCCGTGCCGCAAAAAAAAAAAAAAAAAAAAAAAAAGGTTATTATCTCAAGATGCATCCAACCTAGAAATATCACAGAAGATTGAAAAGACAACTCCCATAGTGGGAAAAATTTGTTAACTGTTCCTCAGACCAAGTACTAATATCTAGAATATACAAGGAACTAAAAAATAATCATATCCCCAAATGTAAAGACCCAGTCCAAAATGGGTATCTGAAATGAATACTTCTCAGATGAACAAGTACGAATGGCAAATAAATGTGAAAAAATGTTCAAAATCACTGATTATCTGAGAGATGCAAATTAAAATGATGCCAATATTCCATCTCACCCCAGAAAGAATGACCATTATCAAGAAATCAATGAATAACAATTGCTGACAAGGCTATGGGAAGAAAGAATCCTTCTTCACTGTTGGTGGGATTGTAGATGGGTACAAAGACTGGAAATCAAGATATCTGAATAGAATAGTCTTGGAAGAGAGATAGTTTTTCCCTTTGGAGTAAGGTTATACATGCTTACTGTCCAATACACCATAGAGATCATTTCTCTTCAGAGCGAAGGTAGGCATGCCTACTTTCTGTTACAAAATAATTGTGTTCTCTAGGTTCAGGATTCCTCTTCTATGATACAACCCACTGAGTACATATCACCTGGCTCTGTTTGTATAGTCAAATGTGAATTACATATTGGGAAATTAATATAAACACTGATATTCTGGATACTGATGTTACCGTGAATCATATGCTTTACCTCTGACCCAGATGTCTTGTGTCTGTCACAAACATTGTTGTGGTTTGTGTCTTGATGTCCGTTCAAAGCTTCATGGTATCACAGGGTTTTTCTGAAGATGACTGAATCTAGAGTGTGTGATTGATTCATAGAGCAATGCTGGGATTAATGGTTCTGGGATTGAGGGTGGGTGATCACAGGATCAGCGCGCTGATTGGGTTGGGCACCATACTAATCCCAGTACACTGGAATACAATATAAGGGGCACAAACAGCCTCCACTCTCTTTTTTTCATTGCTTTCACTGTCTTCCATCGCCATGAACTTTTGCCCCTCTGCCATGCCATCCTGACTTGGAGCCAGCCAATTATGGACTGAAACCTCTACAGACCATGTGCTAAATAAATCTTTCCTCCCTGTAACATTGGGAATTGGGTATTTTGTCTCAACAACTAAAGAAAAATAAGCTGAGACAAGTATCCATGAATTTTGCAAGAGAATTTGGTGTCTTGAAGACAGTGTACAATCTTTGACCCATTAATATACTTGGGATTCACTAGCCAGAAGACTTGGGGCAAGTTACATATTTAACCTCACTAACCTCAGAATTTTAAAGCATAAAATAGGGGCCAGTAAGGGAACCGATATCTATCAGTTACAAAATTAAACGCCACAACTTACATATGACTTTTCATTGGGTGAATGACACATTGAATCAACATTAGTTAATATTTATGTGGGAGCAGTGGACTGGGGTGCAAAGTGCAGAAATACTGAGGTAACATAGGTTTGTACTGATTGTATAAGTAGAATTTCTTTGATATCAGAGGCAGTGGTTTGAATAAACTGTCAACTGCAGTTGACCTCTGTTAGCTGCCTGAATTGCTATGATAAGAAATATTTTGAGACCAAATTTAGACTGAGTGGGAATGATTGCCTTACAAGTTAGGGATTTCTGTCAAGGTTTTTGCTTAACTAGGAGAAGCTGAGTACACAGTCTTCATATTTTTCTCCTGGGATAAGATGTTATTTAATGTTTCGTCCACTTTTATTTGATTGTATAACACAAACTTTACCCTGAGAAAGAGATCATAAAGTGCAAATAGTTCTGGAAGAATAAATGCAATGATTTAGTCATTTCATTTAATTATCTAGGGGTACATTTGCAATTAGTTTTTCCTGAAGATTGTATCAGGATGATGCAGTACTTACAATTAAACATGCTGTGGGCATTTTACTAAGAATGGTTTATAGTTGTTCTGGTGCTAACAGTTGCAATTGCATCCTAGTCACAGAGTCTCTCATGTTGAGTATTCCTGGGACACAATTTAATTTCCATATCTATATTCACTTTGCCATGGAAACTGAGTATTCACCATGTGTGTACAGATAGTTTCGAAAGAACCAGATGCATTGACTCTACAGTCCCAAGACAAATAATGATCCATAAATACTCTCCAAAAGGCTATAGCCATCACCCTGTTTTTTTAAAGCAGACTTGCAAGACCTTCTCTTGTGGCTGCAAATAACCTTATGGAAGGAAGTTTGGCAAAGTATATCCTCAAAATATTCACTCCTGTAGATCTGATAAATGTATGCCTAGGAGTTTATCCTGGGGAACTAACTGCAGGTATGCACACTGATTCGAGTAAAAGGTTATCCCTTTCATATTTTAAAACCTTCAAATTTCTGCAAGTAGAAGCAGAATAAATAAAGTGGATAACCTATTATGACTTGGTCATTAAAGTTACATATTTGAATAAAATCAATGACAGTCGATTCTTCCAATATAACGTTAATGAAGAAAATCGGATAGGAAGTCACAATTATTAAAAAGAAATAAATCTTTGAAGAAAAACATATAAAACCCATAACTAGGATATGGTTTGGGAGAGATGTTTGAAGTTTTCTTTTTTACTTCAGGTGTAGAAGCAGTGCAGTCTGCAGTGAAACTCTGTAAATTGGACCCTTCTTAGAGTTAACTGATACTTGGGAATAATAATGTCCAATCAAAGGTAAATTGTTTCATGTGTCTGGTGTTTATTCAACTTTTTCTAGACACAGCATATTGATTTCTTCGTCCTAGATGCCACTTCCCCACTATTGACAGACTTGGTGGGGGTATTGATTGAGGTGCCTACTCCGTCTTAACCAAAATGGAAGCCACATGATCCAGTGTAGGTTAATTGGACAATGTCAGACATTGGCATTGTGAGAAGACGAAAGAAGATTAATAGTGAACCAAATCCCACAGCAGCAGTTTAAAGAGACAGACCATTATTTATAGATACAAAGAAGAACCCTGTTGTTACCCTGTCCTCATTTTTCTAAACCTGTTTTTTCAACTTTTCCTTTCCTTCTTGACCTACCCTTTATCCTTCACATAAGTATGTTTTTGTTAAAGTTACCCAGAGTTAGCATCTGTGCCTTATTACTAAAATGCCACAAGTCAATACGATAACAAAATATTGTTACGTTTCATACGCGATCGAGATCTTAGGTCCAAGTCCGGTGAGGCTCCAGCCTATCTTGGAAGCTCAGAGACCTGACTTTATTTCCTGTTACACGTTGTGAGCCTTGGGATACTGCCTTTAAAACTCGGCTGCTCTCCACTTATTCTTTGATGTGCGTGATGTTTAGCGGAACAGTTTTTGACCAGTGAATTGCTAAAGAGATCCAATCTTCACAAATCTTTGTACAGCTGCCTCCCAGACATTCTTGCACTGATTACCTGCAGTGGATGGATGACATTATCATGAGACAGCATAGGAAAGATGTTTCAGAAATCCAGTATTTATTTCAATACAGAATGATTTGATTCCCATGTAAGATAAATAGATTTTTTTTCCTAGTGACAATTATTACTCCAATGACTGACATTTTCTATTCATGCAATTTAAATTCAGGGGTATTACAATCTCTAAATAACTGTGAAAAGTCTCAGTTTGACTTTTATGATTTTTCCCTTTTGAAAAGTTTGGCACAATAGGTCTTAAATTATACAAGAGCACATGGAAACAGTAATGAAACACAATAGGCTTCCACCAAATGAGGCTGTTATGAGTTAAATCTAAATAGGTCCCAAATGCTTCTAACAGAAATGCTTTTCCTCTTAGTCCTCCCTTTCAGTGCTACACTAAAGCTCCAAATTTAGCCCTTCTACAATAATCTTAACCAAGCAATACATTAAAAATATAAATTTTGAATCTAATAATAATAGGATTTTTTAAAATCTACTACAAGTTATAAGTTTTTCAAAATCAAATTGTTTATTTTGAAATCAGTTTCTCATGCAATATATATATGTGTGTGTGTATATATATATATACATATTTACATGCACACATATACATATATATAAATTTTAGTATGAATTAAGTAAATATATATGAAGTACCAGATATTTAGAAGGTGTACATTATGTGTTAAATTAATTACACTTGTTTTATTTTTACCTTTTCTATATTCTACTATATGTATCCATATCATGTCTGCATTCTTTTCAAATGATATTGACCTTATTCTGTTAAGGATTTAAAGAAAACAAAGCAAACCAAAACAAAGCAAAAATATTGCAACGTGACTACTTTCAAGAACAGAAAGAAACCCTCTTAATCTATTTCTTTCTTTCAGCAAAATAATTTCTATTCCTGGTTCTACATACATGAATCAGTTGTTCAATTTTCCCTCAGTAAGACAATAATACATACTTCACATTTTATAATACTGCCTTACATTTTCTATTATACTGTCCTTCAAATGGTTTCATATCCATCTCTGCATTTGATTGCATTCTAATCTTATGTTAGATGACAGGCTATACTGACTCCTAACTTCCATTTCATAATGTATGAAATAGTGATGGTAAGAGGATGAGGATTCCCTATCAGTAACAGGTGCTACTAAACCCGAGGGCAGTGAGCTCTCACTGAATCATTTCACCAACTCATCCAGGCTTATTGTTGTCTATGGATTTTTGTTGTCCTCTAGTCTCAAAAATACATTCGGATGAATTATTAGTCACACTAAAGTAAAAATATGTGACAAAACTTAATCATTTTTCTGTGACATCTTTGGAGACAGGCAAAGAGAGGAAGGAAAAGAGTTTTAATAAGCAGGCAATTTTGGATTTTTAAAAGCAGGTCTGTGTGTGGTGTGAGGGAGAACATTTTTGTCTGTCCAGATTATTGAAGTTGGTCAGAAGGTCATAAAGGAAATAAACTATCTAAAAACATGATTAAATGAAGAAAATATTTTGCCTTGAGTTGAGCTAGTCTAGGTTTTTTATTCCTGTAGTCCATTTCTCTATATATGTGGTGATTTACCCCAGGCAAGAAATTCTTCAATAAAACCCACCCAACCCTTTAAGTCCATGTCCCAAACATATCAACAACCTGACACTGTGAAATAACTGATTGTTTTAGACAGAAACCAAAGATGTCATCTTGAGGATCACCTAAAGAAACTCAAATCCCAATGTCTTCAGCACAGTGGTCCTTATCTAATTCTAAAGTTTCTTCCTGGTAGATATATAAGGGGTGACTTTTTAAATTTTTCTCTCAAGAGTGAACATTTTTTTATCTGTTCCAGTCTCTCATAAGATCTTACTTTATGAATAATCTAAAAATAGGTGACCCTTAGGTGATATAAATAAGGAGATCTTCCAAGCATGCTACGTTGGTCATTCAGTGCCCTCCCGGCCCTACCCTGGTGACTTTGAGGTACCTTGACAATGCCCAAATGTTTTCTGTTGTATTCTATCATATTTGATGCTTTCCTTATTCATTCAAACTCATATGCTTATTCTGACTTCCATAGTGGCTATTACATTATATCTACATGGCAAGTGAAATTTTAGGGTGAATCAGTGATTCATTGTTCCTAGCTCTGTAGATTCTAAGTAAAAATTCTGAGATGAAATGAGCAAGGCACATTTACCAAATACATAAATGTCTGAAGTTCATAAGCTATATATCTTCAAAATATCATTGTTCAGTAATGTTAATATAGAAAATATCTAATAAATGTTTTTTGAAATGATAATGCTTGCAGATATGGTTGGATGGAGACTACTTTAAAATGTTCTCAGTATAAGTCTCCATGGTGGGAGTATTAGTATCTTATTCATTAACTTACATTCACCCTGTTATGGCTTGTATCTAGATGTCCTTCCAAAGCCTCATGCAGTCATAGGTTAGTCTTTTTGGAGGTGATTGGATCTGGGTTGTGTGAATTTAAGGGTATGATATTGGGATAACGGACATGATGCTGAGATTGATTCATAGTGCAATGATAGGATTAAGAGCGTCAGTGATAACCACCTAAGGGTGGGTAGTTTGAGTAAAATACAAGGAATAAAAAGAGCTGTGAAAGGAGCTGGTCACTTGCAGCTCACTTGTGGATTATTTACTTTTTGCTACCTTCTTCCTGCTATGAACTGTATCTCTTTTCTGACGTCCATATCACCCCACCTGGAGCCAGCCAAATATGAATAGTCAAACCTCTACAAACTGTGAGCTAAATAACCATTTCCTCTTTTAACTTTGGGTGTTAGGCACTTTGTCTCAGCAATGAGAAAAGTGACTAAGATACATTCCTTGCCTATATTCCACCCACTGTGCAATCAGAACATGCCACAAAGTTTACACAATGTGATGTATCAAATCATGGACAAAGCGAACCAGTTAGTATTGTTAAGAGGAATTTATATTTTTCATGTCATATCATTTTGTTTCTTAATATTGTATTTGCATTTAGTGATCTTGGACAGGTAATTTGACTATGCTAATTGCGATTTGTTCTCTGACCTAGAAAGAAGCTAATATTCAATATATCAGGAGTTGTAGCAGAAGCATGGATAGTAACTGCTTCATATGTAACTGTAACAAGGTATTGAGAGAGTAAAGAGAAGAGGTGAGGAAAAATGAGACCTCTCACATCTGGAGGTGTGAAGATTCTTCTAGGGAAAAACTGGCTTTCCACATGACAAAGACAAAAATTGGAGCCATATTTCTCACCATTCACTAAAGTAAAATTGAAAAGGAGCAAAGATCTAAACATTAAAACAGAAACACTAAATCTACTGGAGGAGAGAATAGGCAGAACTCTTGAAGACACAGATATAGGCAAAGATTTCATGAAAACCTCAATCACAGGCGAAATAGTACAAAGAATCAACAACTGGGATCTCATCATACTAAAAACATTTTGCATAGCAAAAGAAATCACCAAAAGAGTAAAAAGACAATCCCAAGAGTGAGAAAAAAAATTTGTTAACCAATTGTCTCTCAGACAATATTAAAACACATAAAGATTTGAAAAAAAATCAGACCATCCCAAGTTTAAAGACCCAATCCAAAAATGGGCATCTGAAATGTAAACTACATGGTCTCCCTGGTGTGAAAAACCAAAAGATTAAATAAGGAACAAAATGTATGATAGACATTGTGAGATAGGAAGAAATTATTCAAAAGAAAAGAGGAACTAGGAAGTGGGGAAGGAAAAAGAAAGAGAAGGGAAAAATGATAAAAGAAGGCTGAAATGGAAACAAAACTTTGTAAATAAGGAGAGGAAAAGAGGTTGAAGGGAGGACAGGGAATTGGGAAAAAATAATGAAGATATATCATATACATGTACAAATTCCCTGTGATGAATGTGATCATTATGTATGTCTAAATTACATCAATAAATCTTAAAAAATACAAATAAATGTAAAAATAAGTAGCTGGATCACTTTACAATAGCACACACAAAGCTCTAGTGTTTGAATTTCTCCACATTTTTACCAAAACTTGTATGCATTTGCATACAGATAAATGTATGTATATGTCTGTATACACACATGTATGTATGTTTCATTCTAATGAGTGTGAAGTGACATTTCATCTTCTTGCATTTCTCCAATAACTAATAACAATGATCTTCTATATGCTCAATGTACTTATTGGCCATTTATATATGACCTTATGGAAATATCTGTTTGATTTCTCTATTTTTAAATTTCTAATTAAAAATTGAGTTATTCAAATTTTATTGAAACTTTGCAATAGTTCATTATAAATTCTGGGTACTACACTCTTATAAAATGTATGAATTTTAAATATTTAACGTATTCTATAGTTTGCATTCTTGTTTTCTTAATTGTGTCATTTAATGCACACAAATTTGTAATGCTGATATCTAAAGTACCATATTCTAAATTTTATTCATTGCCTTTGCACTTGCTATGTTTATAAATATAAAATGAGAGATGTTAAGAAAAAAAGAGATGTTAAGAAATTGAGGGTTTTTTTCATTCTTGCTGCTATAGAAAGAAAAAAATAGGAGCAGAACTTATAAAAAAAGCTCTTAAAATGAAGAAAACAAGAGTTAGATTAAGTTAGACAGGCTTTACTCAGCTCAGCTCCTGAAGGGCTAAAGTGAACAGTATCTACTCTAGTTAGGTGACAGAAGAAAATTTGAGTACCTCCTATAAATTGATACACCACCCAAAGAACTGCTTCCTATGCAAGACCAACACATAATAAAAAAATTTCTATTAATACCAAGAAATAAAACCAGAAGTTTAAAACCACCAAGATAACTGATACATAGACATTCAATATAAAATGTTAAACAAGAATTTAACATGATTGAAATTAAGTATTTTAAAAATGTATGACAAAATGAACAATTTCACTACAGAACTAGATTCTTTTTAAAAAGTATCAATTGAAATTCTAGAACTGAAGACTATAGTAACTAAAATTAATAACCCAATGGATGTACATAAAACAGTTTAAACACAAAGGAGAATTAAATTATTAAATTGGATGATACATTAGTAGAAAATTCTCATACTACAAGGGTCCAAGTTAAATTATTAATTCCCAGTAGCACATGATTTCTTTCAGCCAAGCATAAAGTTGCTGGGAGAGGTGTGATGTAACATCTATGGTAGAATCAAAGGAGTTGAGACTGAATTCTAGACTGTCATGCACTTTAAAACTCAGTCTTTCTAGGTAATTTCCATGTTACATGACCCAACACCATTAGAATTTACAACAGGGCCCTACCATGACACACTTGGTAAGATAAATTTGATTCCAAAATCTGAGATTCTTTCTCTTCCCTGCCTGCCTAGTGTGTGTATATATATATATATATATATATATATATATATATGATTGTGCCATAAATGCACCTCATAATTTTCTGTACATGGCATCTACATTTATAACCAACCAGATTAGTAGCCAGTGAGAAGACTAAGGCAGAATGGGTACCAATCTCCTCATGGTAAGTCATTAAGAACATCATGTTATACATTTATGGAGGATAGAAACAAGTGCGCAGAATTAGGAGAGATGCCTACAACACTTGGCCACAGATCATCACTTTCAGAATATGCCTGAAATCATATAAAAGCTAAACATATATATTTATGGTAGACAGAGGACCTAAACCAAGAGCTATCAAATTTGCTCAGGATTTTTCTGTAGTAGACATTCAATGTTTTCCAAATATGGAAAGAGAGGCAACTAAGTACCTCCTGGATCCTTTCAGGAAATCTGCAAAGTCAAATTATTTTCATAGCAATGATAAGGAATTATTTTGTTTTATGCTTTTCTCTCAGCCGTATAAAGGATTTTTTTTTTTTTTTTTTTTTTTTTTTTTTGCGGCACCGGGGATTGAACTCACAGCCTCGTGCCTGCCAGGGCAGGCGCTTAAGCCACTGAGCCAAACTCCCAGCCCTCGTCTTTTTTGAAGCAGTGTCGCACCATGTAGCTCAGGACGGCCTTGTGCTCGCATTGTAGCCCAAGCCGGCCTCGAACTCACAATGCTCCGCCTCCCTCAGCCTCCCCAGTGCTGGGATTAAAGGCGTGCGCCACCACGCCCGGCGACCGTATAAAGGACTTTTGCAGTGGATACAAAGTATACAATGACACCACCAGTCCGTCAACTACTGGGTGTATATAAGAGTACTTTTGCAGTTTAAAATTCACCCTGCTTCATTTGTAATGCAGCCAATTTTAACAGATGTAATTAATATAGACAAAAGGTCTGTGGTGTCCTCACTAATTTTTAACAGTGTTAAGGATCCTCAGACCAATAAATTTGAGAATTGTTATTATAGTTCAACAAATATTACTAATCTGCTATGATGGTTAAGACACTGTTTTTTTTACTCTTAAATAGGAAGCTCTAGCCTACTAAGATTAGTGTGGAATGTTCATTGCAGGAAATGTCTGTAAGGTTTAATTAAAAAACAAGGCACATATTTAAATTTTTAAAAATCATTACAATAAAAGACACATTGCCATTAATCACCTTCAAAATACTCCCCTTCATTTCAAACTCCCTTATCTCATCATTTATGTAACTTTCTGAACCAGTTCTTTTATGAATGTCTTATATTTTGTTGTTATTTATAGAAATTTCTTTCAAATAAAATCATTGCAGTGCATCCTCATACACCTTCTTCACCAGATCTCCTGAATAACTTCCAGCTCTTTGTTATGGTTTGTGTCTCAATGTCCCCACAAAGCCTCATGTGTCGCGGGGGCAGGTTTCTAGAAGTTGTGACTGATTCATGGTCCAATTCTGGAATTATGAATGTGAGTGCTATAAAACAGAAAGAGTTTTCTCTTTGTGCTTTTCCCTTTTTGCTCTTGTTGCTTTTGCTGTTTTCCATTGCCATGAACTATTGCCCTTCGCCATGAGCCACTCTGCCTTGGAGTCATCTGAGTATGGACTAAAATCTCCACAAACTGTGAACTAAGTAAACCTTTCCTTTCTTCATTTTGGGCATCAGGTATTTTGTCTCAGCAATGAGAGAAAAGTAACCATCACAGAAGATAGTACCAGATAAATGGAGTTGTTGCTCCGACTATACCTGATCATGTGGTTCAAGACCTTCTGGAAATGCCTTTTGGAAAGAGTTCAGAAAGGTTCTGAGATTTTGCCTGAAAGAGTGTAGCTGGAACACCTTAGGCTGTTCTGTGTGGGAGATTCTGGTCAGAGCTGAAAGGCCAGAAGACTGATAGAAATCCTTCCAGTGAAGACAAGCCTCAGGAAATTTCTGCTGAGAAAAAGGCCTGTGTTGGTTGTTGGACTCCAGAAGATGCATGCTATGGCTTGGCAAAAAGTTTGTCTGCATTTTGCTCATGTCCAGACACTTTGCCTGAGACTAAGATTAAGGGTGGAAGACTAAGTAATCTAGCAGAAGAAATTTATAATTTTGGGGCTGTGGAATGGCTAATACTCAGGCCGTTTAGCCAAATTTATGTTGCAAATTAAGAGCAAAGATCCCAGAAGGATGATTTAAAACTTTCTGAGTTTTACTCGAAAAGAAGGTCCAGTAAAGCTGTGGACTACAAAGATATTGCTGAGGAGATCTCAAGTACTGAGAAAGAACAGAAGAAAAGATGGCCTGAGGGCATCTCAAGAAGCGGTAAGTCTCCACTCTTTGCAGCCGCAAAACTGCAAACATGAAAGGCTTTGCTCTGAGGAGAGAGCCATAGTGCACCATATTCCATAATGGCAGCACTGGCCACACCAGTTCCAGAATGGTGGCAGCCTAAAGAATTTGTTCCTCAGAACTGGACTCAGATTGCCCAGCAATTTAGGTACTCAATCCCTATAGCCAATAGAAAAGAGCAGCTGGTTACTGCTCCAGCTGGAAGAAAACCTTGGCATCATCAATGCGGGTGCTGGTTTTAGGTGAATGTAGAATGCAAGAGTTCTGAGGTTTAAAAGACTCCTGCCAAGATTTCAGAAGCTCTGTGTGGCCAGGCAGTGTGCCTCTGAAAGATGTGAGGGTGAAGCCAACGGTGCAGCAGAGACCCCAGTAGTTTGAAAAAGCCAAGAACATGGGTCATCTAAGGAAACCTACAAGGAGGGAGCAAAGCAGGCTCAAGAGAGAAGCTGTGGGAGCTACAACTACCAGAAGTGCCATAGGGGTTCTGTCACACAAACATTTTGGAGCTCACAACTTGCCACTGATTGCTTTGAATGTTCTAAATGGAACTACAGCACTTAATGTTCACCCTGCTGAATTTTGGACTTGCTTTGGTCCTAATGCTTTATGTCCCCATTTGTACCTTTTGGAATGGTAATATTTATCTTGTGCCATTGAATGTTGGAAGTGTTTAACTTTTATTTTGTACAGGGGCTCAAAGCTAAGAGTTTGCTTGGCATCTTGGAGGGGACTTGGAACTTGGACTTTTCAGTAATGCTGAAACTATTAGGATTTTGGCAATTGTTAGAGATGGACTAAATGCCTTCTACATAAAGGATGTGCATGAGTCTTTGGGAGTCTGGGGAAAGAAAGTTATGGATTGTGTCTGGATGTTTGTGTCATGGGGGCAGGCTTCTAGAATTTATGATTGATTAATGAACCAATGCTAGGATTATGAGTGTGAGTGTTACACTCACGCTAGGGTGGGTGTGGCCTATATACAGTAGAAGACAGAAAGAGTCTTCTCTCTGCACTGCTCCCTTTTTGTTCTTGTTGCTTTTACTGTTTTCCACTGACATGAACTATTGCCCTTCGCCATGAGCCACTCTGCCTTGGACCCAAGAGATTATGGACTGAAACCTCCTCAAATTGTGAGCTAAATAAACCTTTCCTTCCTTCATTTAGGACATCAGGTATTTTGTTTCAGCAATGAGAGAAAAGTAACTAAGACATTCTTCTTCAAAGACAAAATGGCCATGAAAGATCAACACTTTTAATTGATTTAAGACATTGAGGCAGCCACAACAGTATAATGAAAGACTTTCAGAACTATCTCATAATGTGGCAAGAAATATGTAACAGTAACAGAGTCATGAAAGAGACAGATCAAGCAGTGGGTTTGGAAAGAAGAATTTTAACAGGTGGTTGAGGCAGAGTATTTGGGGTTGAGATAAAACAACCATGGAAACCTATGGACAGGAGGTCATGAAGCATATTCTAATAATAATCCTCTAAGGCAATAGTATCATGTGCATGAAGAGGCTCAGCAATAAAAGAAAACAAGAAGGTGAGATGACAATAGGTTATAAGGAAGCAGAAGTGTCAGAAGGAGATATTTTGGCCTAATTTTAATGATCATGGTAGTTTATTGTGCAAACAAGTGATAAAAATAAAATACAAAAATAGAAGTAACTAATGAGGCAGAAAATTCTCAGAGCCTTCTGTTACTGTGTTGGTTATACCATGGATAAAGATTTTTATTAAAATATTTTAAAAGCCCAAAGAAAATGTGGAGAAGGCAGGTAAATAAATGTATCCAAAACTAAGAGTCAGGATCCATCTTAGAACTTTCCCAGCAGTCTAGTCAAAAGCAAGTATCACTTTCTTTTTGGATATTGGCAGATTCACAATGCAGATGACTGCAATGTGCATCCACTTTCCAAAGTTCCTTTGGTGATTCAGTGAGTGAAAAGATAGTAGGCATGCTTTCAAGAGTGTAAAATGCTACATAAATGTATATGATGTTTCACTATAAGGCTTTGTGTTTTCATTTTCAGTGACATTGATCCAATTTAAGAAAATGGGTGGCCAAGGGAAATAACCATGCACAGTCCTGAGAAAAATCAAAGTCCCTTTGTGTTTTTCTAGGGAACAACTTGCCTGAATAGCATACATTTCTTGGAAAGATCTTGATTTAAAAAATAGTATCTTCTAATCCACATTAAGAACTCTAACAGAGCACTTAGGTCCTTTAAGAAACTACATCTTTTAATTTTATTTTTGTTTCACTTGCTGTTTTGATAGATAATCCATACACATGTTAAAAACTGGTATAAGCAAAAATATTTAAACATAATTAGAATACAATTGTGTAGAAAAGTTATGCTTCATCATGAAAAAGTCCCACAGGAAAAAAGAAGAAAGAATGATAATATCAGAGAGAGGAAAGGGCATACATAAACAGGAACATGGATAATGGTTCTTTCATCTTTCCATTATTTTTCTGGACTTCTATAAGATAATGAATTTCTGCATTTATCTACCAGTGATACTATTACAGAACTTTGAAAGCTGGTGTGGATAATGAAGTTTCCCCTGACTAACCAAAATAAACTCTATGGATGAAAAAAGGTCTACAGAATGAAATCATGACAATAAATATTCTGCTTGAAGCTTGTTCAAGCTCTAGAACTAAGTAGTGAGTACAAGGCTGCTATGATCCAGCCAGGCCACAGTGGACATTAGTTTATGTCAGAAATAAACATTTTAGTTCAAGCCCTTAAGACTGGGAAGCTAATTTTTACAACAACATAGACTAGTCTCTCCTAACAAATAGGAGACAAAAGCAATGCTAGGGAAAAATAGAGGTCAAGCAGGAAAATGCAAATGTTTCGCATCAAATGAATTTAACTTCTGTCATTTCCTAGTGGTATACCCTTGAGGATGTTGCATAAGTCCTATGTGTTAGTCTCATCTCAGGATTTTATAACAAAATTCTGCAAACTAAGTGACATAAAAAATAGAAACTTATTTTCTAGCAGTTCTGGAGGCTAGAAGTCCATGATCTATGTTACATTACAGATGATTCATGGGAAGATTCTCTTCCTTTTCTTCACATGTCTCTTCAAATGGGCACATTAATTCTTATATCAGAGCAGGGCCCCACTCTTGTGATCATATTTAACCTTAACTGCAGCCACTTCAACACAAAAATTTTGAGAAAAATACATCTATTTTGTCCTTAAAGCCCTCTGAGTTTGTTTCCTCATCAGTTGTTTCAAGAAAAAAAAAATAAAGTATAGAAAACACTTGTTCCAGTACCATTACATTGTAGTAATTTACAATCTGTAATTTCATTCCTTATAGTTATTTCTCACCCAGCCCCAAGTCATATCATATAGAAAGAAAATGGGCAACTAAAATGAGTAAGTACTTCTCAGCAAAACAAGTACAAGTGGCCAATAAATACATGAACAAATTTTCAGCCTCTCTGGCCAAAGGAAAAATACTAATTAAAGCACCACCAAAACTCCATCTTACTCCAGAAAGAAAGAACATCATCAAGAAATTAAATAATAAAAAATGCTAGTGAGACTAAGGGAAAAAAGGAAGACTTATCTATTATTGGTGGGAATGTAAACTAGAACGACCATTATACAAATCAGCATGGAGATTACTCAAAAAACTAAACTAAAAGTAGAAACTTCATTTGACTTAGCAATTTCCCTCTAGGTGTCTTCCCCAAAGAATTAAATATGTCATATCACTGTGATACAAGGATACCCATGTTTATAAGCTGCACAGTTCATAATTGCTAAAGCAACTGTTAAAGTGACCATTATCAACAAATGAATGGATAAAAAAATGTGGAATCTATACACAATGGAGTACAACCCTGCCATAAGGAAAAATAAACAATTCATTTGTAGGAAAATAGATGCACCTTGAGACTATAATGTTAATTTTTTTAAAAAATCACACACACAACCTTAAATATCACATATTTTCTCTTATATGAGAAGCCCCAAATGTAAGTAAAATAGTAATAGGAAACAGGGAGATAGATTTTTTGCAAAAAATGAAGGAGACGGAAGGAGGGGGGCAGAAAGAGAGGGGAAGGGATGAAAAGAATTAAGATGTGTTATCCCCATGTACCAACTCCCCAAGAGGAATGCAATCATTATGTACTACAAACATGTACTAATAATGAATAAAATGACACCCTTTTATGCATAAACCCTCCAACACTGAAATATCCCATCAGACACTAGGTTAGAGATCATCTCAGGGGCAAGATTTTTCTTTTTTGCTCTTAATGTCCTAGGGCCAAGGTCTCTAGATACCTATTTAGCTGTGTACACTATATAAGCAAAGTCATTATAGGGCCTAGGAGTAGATGAATTATACAGTATAGCGTTACCACTAAATCAACACCATGCAACAAACGGTCCAGGACAGGTAATCATTCTCCTTGAGCCAGGCTAGAATGCAAATGAAAAACAGAAAGGTAGGTCAAAGAGGATTGAATGTTACTGAGAAAGTCATTGAAAATAGCTGACTCCTGCTTGGCAAAGTTCTCAGAGGAGAGCATCAACCCTTAATGTGACTTTGAGCCAAAGTGGAAACATTCAATCCGAGGGTGGTTTTAACAGGCATGAAACACCACCCTACCACAGCAAACCTTGGAAATTAAAGTCTCCACAGTGTCAGGTCTTGGAGGGGGAAAATGTACCAGCCAGAAGTTTTAGGGTAGGCAGATGGCTAAGTTGATTATTAATGAAGGAAAGTAATTAGAAATAGCCCTAACTGACCCCCTGGCAAGAATACTAGAGCTGAAGTATGACTAATACAAGTTGTTCTTGAAAATTCTTAACTGTGTATTCTGTTAGCTTTACAGAATAACCTATGAGATTTTTTTCTTTCAAGATACTGTATGTACTCAGTGAGCATAAAAAAATAAAATTGTCCTATGTTTAAGTTCATACACATTTGTTGCAACTGTAGGGTCAGCCTTCTATTTAGGAGGCCTATAGACATGTCGGGATTCATAAGGTCCTGGGGAAACTACTAATTCAAAAAAATTATCTTTCACTAGCTAGTTAATGTTTGTTTATGAAATTCTTTGAATAAAATATTCTCTTTACCCTTGGCAGGAGCAATACATTAAATGAATCAAGACCTTCACAGGAATTAAGGTCCTTTATTGCAGAGAAGCTAGAAAATCCTTTAGCTGTTTTAGGTTAAGCAAAATCTACAGGTAAAAACTGAACATTTTGTAAAAGTAAGTCAGAGGCAATTGTTAAGGAAAAAGAGAAACAGGCAGAGGGTATTTCTTAATTCTTCATTTCAATTTTGAATGATTTTATTTTCTTGCAAAGTAGATGATTTTAGTTCTATTCTTCAAAAACACCCAAGCATCTTGAATCTTGTGTTAGAGTACTATTGCACCATTCCTTAGTACATGGAAAACATGTGAGTAAATGTTTGAAACCTGTAAATGAGAATTCTAAAAGTGACATGATGATTCCAGTTCTCCTTGTGATTAGAGGTGAAACAGGAAAATGGAATGACTCCTTATGTTTCTTTGAGGTGTGGCTGTTTACTTTTTACTCTCTGTCTTCCACAAGGAGAGATCAGGAAAGGACATCTTCCCTGGGTCCTGTAAAATATCTCAGTAATAGTCACTATAACTCATATTTTGGTTTGTGCCGGATCACTGGCACATATGATGGATTGTTACTGCTACACTGTTAAGAGGTTTTTTTTACCCCAAGGTTATCCAGTGAGGGTTATCCACAGCACTTATTGGGTGGAAGAAGTTTCTATTAGGTATTTCACAGCATTAACACAAACTAGAATATAGAATCTATACTCTTAGAAGAAGCCTTGTTATATGTTGTGGGAAGACCTGGGATACGTTTGCCTCACACATAGTAAGTCATGAGTATGTGTCACAAGGAGGATAGAGGGACTTTCCTTTGGCAATAAAGAGACATTATTTAGCTTACGTATGTGCTCTACAAATTGAGAACAAGATATACCATCTACCAAATAAATAAATGATCATGTTTCTAAAGGCCGCACATCTTGCCACAACATTTGGAATTAAATTAATTCAAATAATTATGTTGTTTTCATACAAGCAGAATACAGCCTAGTTAGAAACAGGGACAGTCTGCCTCATGTTAGGACAATGGACTATTTTCTGTATTTCTGGGACTTGTTTGGAATGGGCTGTCTTTTCCTAATTATGTCCCTTTGTTAAACTGTTCTCTGTCAGGGCTGAGTGAATGCCTACAGAAAAAATGTAATGGAAGGTTCTTCTGCAAAAGCAGGGCTCATGACATTTCTTCATTGTGGTCAAAGTTTGGTTGATTCTGGTTTGTCAATTTGTAGAATATTTCAGGGAAAAACTGGAGGAAATGGTTGTCTTTGATTACAGAGAAATGATTCTAATATTGTGGGAGAGTCATTAGAGGACAAGATAGATTAAAAGAGTTCAATTCATTTGTGAGAAAATGAGATGTACCTGGAACAAAAATGGATTTCCTTACCTTGGCATAAAATCTATTCCCAGGAGGGGAGATAAGCAGCAGAAATTTTCATACCTATGTAAAATATGTAGTATATCAAATATAATTACTGCAAGAAGAAAGATGAAGAGTATTGGGTGAGCAGAGGTATTATTTAAAATAGAAACAAACTTGGCCCCACAGTGCATGCCTGTAATCCCATCTACTAGGAAGTATGAGGTAAGAGGATTGTGGGTTCAGGGTCAACCTGGGAATAATAACAAGAGTCCATAAAAATAAAAGACCAGTAAGAAATGAAAGATAGATGGAACAGGGTGGGGGGAGAGAAAGAGCAAATAAGAAAGAAAAAAAAAAAAGAAGGAAAGAGGAAGGAAAGAAAAAAGGAGGGAAGAAAGAAAAGAAGAATAAAACAATAATAGGTGGTCTAGAAAGGTCTCAATAACACATTTAAGCAAAAATTTTGTTATAGACCTAAAGTTTATGTCCAGTATTTGTATGTTGATACTCTAATCCCCCAACATGATGATACTTGCAATAGAAGCTTTAGTGAGGTAATTAGGATTAGATTATTTCAGGAGGGTGGGGCCTTCATAAGGGGGTTTGTGACAATAGGAAGAGAAAGAGAGAAGTATTTTCTGACCTCCTCCACACATACGCATTGAAGATAGGCCATGTGAGGACACAGCAAGAAGGTGACTTGCTGCAAGCCAGGAAAAGTACCTTCACCAAGAACAAATCAGCAAATACTTTTATCTTGGAATCCTAGCCTCTAGAGCTGTGAGAAAACAAACTTCTGTGAAGCCACCCAGCCAGTGGCATTTTTCTATGGCAGCCTAGATAGACCAAGATAGGCCCAAAGGAGGTGAGAGAAAAGAATGTACAAATAAGAGAAAGCATTCCTGGAAGAAGAAGTTGGAAGTGAAAGGCCCCAAGTTGGCAATTTCCCTTTTCCAAGGATCAGCAGGAAAGTGAGTGTGGCTGGAGTCAAGTAAACAGGAGTAGAGAAGGAGGAAAAGGTGTAGGAAGCTAATGGGGGCTGTGGGAAGTGAGATAATCCAAGGCCTGCTACATCACTCATAAGATGTGCGCATCTTCTTTTGCTAACTGCTGGGTTGCAAACCAACTATAGAGGACAAATGGAAGAAGAGGGAGTTCTGAGACCACTATTTCCACCCAGGGAAAAGGTGAGCTTTACGGACAGAGAGACCAGTTTGCGTTGATTCTAGCAATTAAAAGCTGCACTCTGCAGAATAGTAAAAATGAGTAGCTCTGACATTTGACTGTTTCTAAGAGACAGGTGCTGGACTAAGCAATTTACATGGATTGTATCAATTCCTCCTTATAACCATTTGCAATAGGTACTACCATTATCTTCTACACTTTTGTTCCTCTCTGTGTACTAGCGAAAACAATTGTAACTGCTCTACAGAGCAGTGGTGAAGATAAATGTTATAATCCATGTAAATCACTTAGCTCAGTACTGCATAGAGTATATGTTCAGTAAAGGATGACATGGTTGCTATGTTAGTGTGTCATTAGGACAGGTGAAATTGTGTCCACATGCTCCACTTAACCTGCAAACACAGGGAAGACTGATAGAGTGGGTAGTCTCCACCATTCTCTGATTTCAGTTTCAAAACAAGGAAAGGAATCAGTGCAGATGTAATAACAGACTTTCTACTTTCAATGAAAGACTTGTTTTTAACAAATCTTTCTATGGCCTTTGCCTAAAGCAACTGGCACTCCCATTTGTCTACCTGGCAATTTTTCTCCTATTTCTTTCTCCTTCACAGAGCTGTTCCATTGCAGTCCTGAAACACAATTCCTTACTCTTCTGGCATAAATCTCTCCACAGTATCCTCCCTTGATCTTCCAGATATCTTTCCAGCACCCCAGCAGTTATGTACTCCATCCTTAGACACTATCAGAAAGTTGTTTGTTTTAATGTTTGATTCTTCACATAAATCACCATAGCCTCCTTGAATTTAGAAATGGGAAGATGCCTTAAATGACTTTTGTCAAGCACATCACAGTCTTGTTACACAGGAAGTCTGCTCACCTACCAAATTATAGGGAACGTAACACTCTTCAATTCAAGCTGAAATGGAGTTTGATTCTATTGAGTCACCCAACATGGTACAGTTGACTTGGGAAGAATTCACTACCAACACTCCCTTAACAAGAGCATAAAGATTTTGTAACCAGTTTCCAGTGTCACAGGGTAGAATAACGTTAGATAAGACTCTAATGATCTAAAGGCAAAAGTGTTAGTGGTATTGTTTTACCCTGAAAAAGACTAACCTAGATAATACTGCACTTCAAAAAAAATGTTTATTTTTCCTGCCAGATTCCTCCTTAAGCTTAGCTGGGGGACAACATGTTACATTACCAATTAAAGTTTGGACACAGAGACTGATGCTAATTCACCCTGAGCAGTTTCTAACACAGCTGTGGCATTCTCTCTCACCAAGTCACCTCAGTGGGTGCTTTAGCAATAAAAGAGTTGGAAAGAAAGAACAGAGGTGGCACTCAGTGGATCACTCCTCTAGAGAGTAGCATCATTCCCATTAATGTGTAAAAACACAGGGTCTATAAAGTTTATTTAAATTCGGGTTTTCTGGGGAGAATAACCCCCCCCCCAACATTAGCTCTCCGAAAAGAACAAGTTAGTCCTTTTATAGTTCTCCCCTTTTGGTTCTTCCTCTCAGGTTCTGAGCAACAGCTGCTGCTGCTGCTGTTGGAATTCCAGTGTGAGCTTGCTGGACCTTTAGGGAAGTTTCTGTTCCTGATGCTTCCAGTAGTGTCTTGACCTTTGCAAAGCACACACCCATGACTGCAGCAGCCCCTGTCTCTAGTCGCCGGAATACATCAACAGGCCTCTGCCATGAGCACCTGCTCGGTAGCCTACATCAGCTTCCAGCCCCCAACTTCCTCTCAAGACTTCAAATTTCACCAAAATTCAACATCTCACACTTCCCCAAGAGCAACCTTTTGTCAAGCAGACCTGTCTATTTATGTCTATGTCCATCTTTGCTCACATTTTCCCATCTGCCTCCATTGGGAATGTCTTCTCCTCATCACTGATCTAAACTCTACCTAACATTCAAGACTCTACCATCGCAAGTCTTGGATCACTCCAGTCCTCAGGCCCATGACAAAGGAAATTGCTGCCTTGTCGTTTAATGAATAATTTTCTTCTCTTTGTTTTATGTGTTTGCCCTTTATCTAGATGTTTGTGAGACACTTCAGAAAAACATCCAAATATGTTGTGCCCAATTCTGGGCACAGAGGACATTTTCAATTTTACAGACAATATACAAATGCTTTATCTCACATAAAATAGGTGGAAGATTTTGAGTATCAGAGAATACAAAACTATCGGTTACTTCCTCTCATAATTCTTATAAAAGTTCAATTTGTCCACACATAAACAAAGGATCAGGCTCTCTGGTTTTGTTTGCTGTGATTATAGGATATATCTGACTCTACTCTATGCAAGATCAGATGCATTATTCCATTTCCATTATAAATTACCTGAATCAAAGTGTTTTATACAAAAAAACAGGTTTATTTAGCTCACAATTGTGGAGATTCAAGGACATGGTACCTGCACCACTTCAGTCAGTTCTGGTAAGGATCTCATGATGCTGGGATCACAGAGACATGAACACTGTGATAGGGAGGGATCCCAAGTTCAGTCAGGAAGCCAGAGTGTGGAGGAGGGGAGACCTTTTGCTTTTATTGACAAACCAGTCACTAGAAATAACCAGAATCCCATGAGAACTGCATTAACATTTTCTCATGGAAGCAACTCAAACGCTCTTCCCTGAGGTTGTATCTTACAAAGGCCCTGTCACCTCTTTACATCACCAAGCAGAGACTGAGCTTCAAACATGAAACTTCCAAGGACTACCTACATCCAAACCATAGCAACCAACTGCTCCACTTTCAGAACTAAAAAATAATTTAGAGATCATTTAATCCACAAAAATAAGAGGAATCCAAAGAGAGACAAATGAAGTTTTCTGTTATTACCCAAGAATAAATGACCGGTGAGATTAGGACCAAAACCTAAACCTTTTGCATTGGCAGCCTGAACTCCTAAGTGTATTTTGCAGGTTTTTCCCTGTGAATTTCCTTTTGGATAGTAGCAATTGAAAATCATTTGACAAGTACTTTCTGAATATTTTCTATGCCTCTGGCTGTGTGGTAGGACTTGTGGATTATGAAGAAAAGAAAAGAAAAATAAAATAAATCTATCTTGCACTCAAGATCCCAGAACACCCTGTATTCTTTTCTAAAGCAATGTTCCTAACTTTTTTTTTTTTAGTCATAGGACCTACTGAGAACATAATTACAATTATAGGCTTAGGAAAATGCATACATACAAAACAACAAAACATTATGCTTCCTTTCAGGATTTTGCAGAGCTATCAAACCTCTAGTTTGTAGCCCCTTTCTGAAATCTCGGAAAGCTTTCTTCTATAGCCTTTGAAAATAAAGCTATGGTTTCATAATTTACAGGGCCCAGATGCTAACCCTTCCCTTTTCCCACTCCTTTTGAATGATTAGAAGGAAGTCAGCAATCACAGCGTCATCTCCTCCCTAAATAAATAAGCACTTCTCTGAGTGGTTCAACTCCACTGCTCCAGATGTCACACTGGATGAATGGCTCACTTAGGGCTCAGCAGGGCTCAGGTCATACACCATGCTGATCAGCTTTTCTGTGTCCTGCCCTTGCCACTCAGAGAAGCTTCCCTGCCCCTCTGCCTGTTTGCGAAATTCACACTCACACTAGGAAGCCTGCAAGCAGAGTAACATCTAGTGTGATTCTGGCAGGCCTAGGGAGGAGAAGAGGGAGCTGTGCCTCCAACAGTACCTGGTGGAAGGCCCGTGGGGTTTTAAGAGGTGGATCTGGGGTGAAAGATGCAACTTGACTTGAGCACTTCTCTCAGGAGGAATATATTGTAAGGCTTCTCCAGACTGGAAAAAGTGGAAAACAGATGGGGACCAGCAGGCAAATGCACTGCAGCCGTGCAGCTTGAGTGGAGGGTGTGAGGGGGCAGCAGAAGCCATCAGCAGCAGACACAGGAAAAAGACCCAAGACCTGCAACCTATAGATGGAAAGACTGAGTGGGAGAAAAAAGACTGAGTCCAACAGCAAGAGCCTGGTTCTCCTAGTGTGTAAACCAAGGACAGAATCAGGCTCCTTCTCTGGCAGATAAGAGAAGTTCCTAGGTCTCTCCTGAGTATTTTTTTTTTTTTCTGCACCTGAGAAAATGAGTTGCCCAAAAGGGGTTAGGATCAAAGTTCTGGGCTATACTTTGAATGGAGAACATGGTTAGAAACACTGAGTCCTAATAAAGTGAACAAAAGCCCCAATTTGCTGTTCAGGATTATATTGATCTTATTCTGATATTCTTAGAAAGTTGCTCCCCAGTCCTGGGCAAACCACAGCAACTGGTGACTGAGTAACATGTCTAGGGATTCCGAACCTTTATGCTTCATTAGATTCAGAAGCCTAAATCTGCTGAGTTCTCCCAGGTGATTGATGCGGGGGCTGGGGAAGTTGTTCCCCTGGGACGCTTATAAGTACTGTCTACAGCACAAGCTATCATGATGATCCTTAAGAGGAAAAAATGAAAAAGAAGAAGGAAAGCAGAGAGACCTGATTGTTTCTGAAAACTCCATACCAGGAATGCCCAATCCTTTGGAATCAAAATGAAAGCTTTCAAAACCATTGATGCCTGAACCTTTGCCTGGACAATTACATCGGGGTCTCTATGCAGTTAGGCCTTGGCACTGGCAGATGTGAGAATCCCTGTACTGGGTTCTTTCTTGATTTCTCAATTGATGGCATCTGGTGCCAGGCAGCAAAAAGCCAGAGAGAATGATTGCCCATCTAAGTCGAAACCACATAGACCCTGGCAATGGGAGACAGGAGCTCCCTCCTTCTAATATGCTGCTTCTACTCCTTAGTTCTCTGCCCAGCAAAGACACAACTAATGGGAGTTTTTCCAAGTACTGTGTGAGTGATCTACTCACATGCACTTAACCTTCTCTTCCAGGAATTATAGAAATTTTAAAAGTATTCCTGCCCACTAGGACCTCACCCTCTATGGTAAATGTTCCTACTAAAACATGTAGACTAATATTACAGACAGTGATTCACACCTGCAGAAGAAAAATATGCCCCATGTACAAGAGAATATTTGAATGAAGACAACATCAAAATTGATTGCCATCATTAGCTTTCATTTCTCATCACTGAGCTAAAATATAATAACTTGTTGAGGTGAGTATTACAACCTTTGTTTTACAGACGAGGAAGTTGGGTTAAGCTGCTTTGTCTGAGGCTACAGAGCTTAAGTCTCAGAGGTAGGACTCGAGATCAGTACCAATGGATGCTAGCTTTGGAGCGCTGGGCCAACATCTTCAAAAGCAGCCTAACCAAAACAGAACACCGTTTATGAATATCATCTGGCTGAACTGAGAAGCAAGATTTTTTATTTAGTCATATTCAAGCTTGTTCTTGATAGTATCTCACTACAACCAGTTGGGAATATTTAATGTTCCTGGTAGGATTTGCTACATTCACACTTGTCAGATCCCTAATTGTTTATCATCATCATCATCATCATCATCATCATCGTCGTCATCATCATCAACATCATCACCAAAAACACCAGCAACAACAATAACAACAAAAATAGAGGGAAGACTGCTTGTTCAAATAAAATCATATGTGAAAGCTTCGTGAATAACAATGCTTACTTTATTCTGACTCCCATTCTTCTGTTTTCTAGAATTAACATTTCTGAAAGAATATAAAAAGAGGCACCAAGATGCATCAATTCAGTGTTTTCGCTGCTACAAAATAAGCACACACCGAGTAAAGAGATGACTGCCTACTTACTTTGGTTGTTAGAAAATCCCAAACTGATTCGCAGATTGAAAATGCCAGAAGGAACAAAATACTTGGGAGACTTTTTCTCAGTTTGTTGGGCATAAGCTTCATCAGCTTAACAATTTCTTCAGCATTCTCTCTGATTTTAGCTACAGGTTCTTTTGTAGTTTTAGTTTCTTGAGGTGTTATGCAATTTTGTCTTTTCTAGGTGTTCCTTGATATTTCAGTAGAAATTTGGAAGATGATACATTGGTGGCAACTGGCCAAGTACCACTTTAAACTGAAATCCAATAGAAATTTAATTTGATTGCACTACAAATGTTGGCTTCATATTTTTCCTCCCATCAAGTGTGTCCCTTTTGCCATTAGGCACATCAGCATAGTGCAAATGGGTGACTTTACTAGAAGCAGAAAGAGATTCATTCCACTCCAATTTTGGATATGACAGTTGTGAAGTCAAGCTCATGACCTGTGTGCCAATTTGCAATCCAATAAAAATTTAAATGCTTGAATTATTAACAGAGAGCGAGGAACGGGGATTAGAATGGTAACATTTGTAATGAGGTGACGATTCCCAGCATAATAGACTTACTCATTTTTGGAACATCCTGCATGCATATTCTTTGCAATTTTCATAGCCTGTAAATTGTTTGTTGCTAGAATTTATTTTGAATCCTTTTTACTACTTCATTCTATCTGCATCAGCAATCAGGGCAGCCATGGATGGTAACACAGTTTTTAAAAAGTGACTTGAATCTTAGAGTCAGACACACATGAAGTCAAGTTCTGATTCTGACTTCTGTTTTATGAGTTCTGACAGGATATTCAAACTTGTTGAGCAAGTTAGCTTGCAATTATGTTGCAGACATTTTGTGAGAATTACAGTAAATAAATGACAATAGTTCAAATAGCGAAAATAAGCCGGGCGTGGTGGCACATTCCTTTAATCCCAGGCTGAGGTAGTAGGTGCGTTGTGAGTTCGAGGCTCACTGGCCTGAGCTACACAGTGCGACCCTGCCTCAAAAACTAGGGCCAGGAGTTTGGCTCAGTGGCTTAAGCACCTTCCCTGGCAGGTGCAAGATTGTGAGTTCAATCCTGGGTGCCAAAAAAAAAAAAAAAAAAAATAGTGAAAATACTTGAGTGCCTAATGTGTAGTAGCTGATCATTAAGGGATATGAATTCCTTTCATTTTTCTTCTTTCCTTTACCATGCAACTTAAAATAAAGAATCCTCAAGGTCATGCATTAATTTATTCAATCAAGCATTCATTTGTTCAACTAACATTTATCCCAAGTCTACTCTAGTACCAGAAACTATAAGGATTAAGAACATTAAAAAAACATTTAAGACCTTCAAATGTCTTATAGACTAATAGTAGACTCATTAAAATATTCTATAATACTGTGAAAGGAATATTGTACAATGACATTCAAGGTACTATAGGGACACTAAGAAAAAAATTAATACAATATTTTCTTTGTGCTTTTGAGTATGTTAGTTAAATCCTTTGAGTTTCCCTAGCTTTGATTTTTAAAGATGAGATTAATGAAAGTACATGAACTACATTAATACGCTGGAGCAGTATCTGTACCCCCTTTCAAAGGAATTGAAGTATATGACATTTTATCCAAAGTCATATCTTAATTTATTTAATAAATATTCATGATACATCTGTATTGTCCAATGCGGAAGTCACTCACTATACAGGGCCATTGCTGTCCTTAAAATATGACTTGCTGAGGTTAAGATATGCTGTAAGTATGAAATGCATACCAAATTTCAACTATTTAGCTTAAAGGGGGAATTTAAATATCTTAATAGTATCAAATATTCACTACATGTTAAAATGATATTTGTATATACTACATTAAATAAAACATTCAAATTAATAATACTTGTTTACTTTACAAATGTGGTTACTAAAACATCTAAAATGACTTACATAGTTCTCATTTGTGGCTTGCATTATACTTCTATAGGGCAGTACTAGTCCTGTTTTACGGACTGTACTAACCACTGGTGATAAGATGGAGAACACTGTCCCTGAGTGCACCGTGATGTACATCCTAGTACGAACAAGTACAAATAAAGGTACAAAAGCACTGTTAAAATATACCTGAAAGTACTTGGGAATCCTTTACTACCCACTTAATCTTCAGTCAGTATGTGTTGGCCATTATGGTTTGGATCTAAAATGTTCCCCAAAAGGATCAGGTGTTCTGAGGCAGCATTTTTAAAAGATGATTATACCATGGATACTAACCTCATCGGTGAATTGATGAGTTCATAGATGACTCTGTTGTTAGAAGGTAGGGCTTGGGTGGAGGCAATAGGCCTCTGGGGTCATAACCTGCAGTAGTACATTCTTGTCTCTGATCCCTTCTTCTCTCTGGCTTTTCCTTGCCCTCTCTGCTTCCTGAATGCCATGAGCTAAGAAGCTTTGCTCCACCATGGTATTTCTGCCTTGGAACCATTACCCTGTTACCATAGACTAAAAATTCTGAAACTATGAGTCATAATAAATATTTTTCCTCCACGTCTCCCTGTCCCCAGGTATTTGGCCACAGTGAGAGACAGCTGACCAATACTGATCAGCTGATCAATATTCTCCAAGGTGTTATAAACACCTTGATGGCCTCTGTCATAGTACTTATTGTACCATGTTGCTACCTAGTTCTTTCTTGTATAAGGCCAATGATTACTGTGAAAACTTTTTGAATTTTAGATCTCTAATGCTTAACCAGTTACTAACATGTAGTAGCTTTTCTAACATATTCGTTAAACTGATGGAACAATATCACTATAGGTAATAGTATTTTACCAACATTTTTTCACACTTTTCAAATAACTTAAGCTAAACACTTGAATTAGAATGAAAGAGCCATACATATGCAAAGCCTTAAAAATTAAACCTTTTCAAAAGTTATGCAGAATGTATACATCTCAGATATCTATCAAACATTGTTAAGTTTTACTTTTTGTCCTGTTATCCTTTTGGAAATGAGAAAAGGAAAGTAAGGAAGAAAAAGATGGGTGCAAAAGAGGAAGAAGGTCACTTCCTTCAGTTCTATTCTCTACCCAACCTGCAGAGGAAAGGTAGATAAACTCAGTCTCAAAATTTATATACACTAGTCCTCAAAATATACACTGTTATAGATCATCAGAACCTCTAGGGTCCCTTAGTTCCCACAATTGGGGCAGATCTGTTAATGTTGTTTAGAAGTATGTTTTGCTGCAATTTTATTGTATCATTTTTTTCTGTCCTTAGGGAAATTACAAAACAACTTCCCATAATCTCAAAACTGGACAGAAATTCTGTTGCAAAATGACATAGGGTGAAAGTATTAAAAACTACCTCCCAGGCACTTGTGCCTGAGAGTTTTTGTTTAGAGAAACAGGTATCACTGGTAATAAAATTGCAATATGTTTGAGAAATGTCTGTTATTTTCTCTTTCTTCATGACTGAGAATGAGCTCAGCCCTGGTTGTTCAGGGACAAGAGGTTTCACCCAAACCCTGAAGGCAGCAGCAGTACTCTACTTTTATGTCTTTGCCTCTTTCACTTTATGAGAACTGAAAATTCTATGACTTTGGCACGCATTGCCCTGTCATACCAACTTGGGCCCAAAGAGACACACTTATATGTGGCAGCCTCTTCCAATCCTGAATTATAGAACACAGAACATATGATTCAGTTACTCTAAAGAGTCTAAATTCATATTTCCAGTTCTGACAACCCTTCCATCAGGGATTTTCTTTTCTTTTCTGCAATTAACCAAACAGCTATAGAAAAGACAGGATTTTAAAGGCCTGTAACACCTGGATAATTGTAATTAATCAAGTCTTCAGAGATGTGGAGGTGATTCTCAACCATAAGATTTACCCAAGTCTATAAAACAAGAAAATTAGAATATGGTTTTTTTAAACACTGTATTCACTGTTTCATAAAATTACATTGTTAATGATGGTATAAAACAAATCCTGAAGTAAATCTCAGTATGCCATAACCATAAAATAATGGGGTCACAATCTCTAAGGCTGCTCTGAATTCAAATAATATGTGAAATCTATTATATAGAGTCTGGTATAAGTATCAGGTCAATTTTTAAGGAAAAAAACTTAGAAAAAGTATAAGCTCTGAAGATAGTTGATCACCATAAGATTATTTCATTTGATTTTCATAGAATCTTTCAGGGACTGATTATATATATTCAGACAAAAGTACGCATTTGCCTTCATTCCCACAGTAATATAATGGAGAATTTAGTTTTTAATACGTTCACCCTATGTCATTTTGCAACAGAATGTCTGTCCAGTTTTTGAGATCATGAGAAATTGTTTTGTAACTTCCGTAAGGACAGAACAAAATGGTACAAGTTAAATAGAAGAATTAGAAAGTATGTTTAGAATGTGAGAAATCAGAACAACACAGCCTTGATGGTCACCCACTTTACTTTCCTTATTTTACAGTTGAAAACACTAAGACCTATGTACCCAAGAACTCACTTAATAAAAAAATAAATCCAATCCCCAAGTCAAATATCCCCAGTATCAGGCCAGTGCTCTTTCAACACACCTCAATATGCCCCTAGTCACAAAACTAATTGTTATCTCCATTATGTTTCATAGGCTTCATTGATGCAGTTGCATCTACTTATAGATTTGATTTCATAGATCAAGAATTATCAACTTTGTGCTTGGACTTCATTAAAGCTTAAAATGCCATGGCTGCATTGCAATATTTCACTATTAAACCAAAGCTGTGGCTGTTCACACATTGGTGAGGTATTATGAGCAGGAAAAAAGAGACTGTTTGGGAGATATTTTAGAAAAGTTTATACCTCATCTGAGGAAAGATCTAACATTTTCAGAGCTTTCTTTCTGTTCAGAGGCTTCAACAGATTCTAACTGCTCTGTCTATAAACGTGATCATCTGGGGCTCTTTTCAAAGCTATCTGGTGCATAATTCATTGCTCAGCAAACATCTGTGTGTGTGTGATGGGGGTGGTCAGTTAGAGCTACTGGTTGTGAAGACAATTGCTTCTCCTTCTGCTGGTGAAGTCCATCTAATTAAATGCCTATGGTGCAGCTATGTTTGTCTTCAAATAGCTAAAATATCATGCCATAGCTAATTTTTGTATCAATGTAAAATAGGATTAGAAATGCCTCAGTATTTACTAAAACATTATTTCTGGGTGTGTCTGGGAAGGTGTTCTGGAATGGATTCTTAACATTTCATTCTGTAAACTGAATAAGGAAAGAAGATGACCCTCTTGAATGTGAGTCGGCATCACTCAATCTGTTGAGCCTCTGAATCTGAATAGAATGAAAAGGTAGAAGAAGGATGAAATCAACCTCTCTCTCTCAATCTCTCTCTGTCTGTCTCTGTCTCTGTTTCTCTGTCTCTCTGTCTCTCTCTGAACTCAGACTTCCATCTTCTCCAGCTTGCAGATATTGGTGCTCCTCGCACTCATGTCTTTGGACTCACACTGGAGTTTCACCATCAGATTTTCTGGTCCACCACATAGTAGTTCCTGTCTTGTCACTGGGACACAATACCCAACACTCACAACTCTAAGCAGAAAATGGTTGTTTTGGCTCACACTTTATACAAGCTTCAGTTTATCATCAGCCAGCTCCTAGACAGGGCAGGATGCCAGAGGGCATGGCAGAGAAGAAAGAGCTTTTGGCATGGCAATGGGAAGCAGAGAGACAGAGAGACAGAGAGAGACAGAGAGAGAGAGAGAGAGAGAGAGAGAGAGAGAGAGAGAACAGGTAGAAAATACACTCTTCCAGATGATACCCCAGTGACCCACCTCCTCCAACCAGTCTTCATCTCTCAACATCACATCTAGCTATACTCTCATCAGAGGACTAAACCCATGATCCAGTCACCTCCCAAAAGTCCCACTTATGTGCACTTGAGACTTTAGGGGGACATTTGGATATAAACTATAACACTAACTTTCATAGAGTAGATCATAGAACTTCCCAACCCATAATCATGTGAGACAACCCCTTATAATCTATATGCACACACATGCTTTTGGTTCTGTTTCTCAGTAGAAACCTAATAGAGATTGTCTTGGTTACTTTTCTCTTGCTGCTGAGACACAATACCTGACAACCAAACTTAGGGAAGGAAAGGTGTAATTCTTACAGTTCTTGGAGGTTTCTGTCCATACTCAGCTGACTACAAGGCAAGGTGGTGGGGCTGGGGGGCAGCCATTCATGGCCACCACAAACTGCAAGGCATGAACCTGCAAGAGAGGCAAGACATGGCTTCCTCCCGCCCTTACACTGTATGTCAGTTCCACCCCTGGGTGGGTGCAGCACTCACACCACCAATCCCAGCGCCATACAACAAACCAATCATGAACGCCAGGCTCATCCCTGCCCATGATTACATGAGGCTGAAATGGGGGCCATTTGACCACATTATAACATTCCACCCCTGTTGCCTGAAGACTCATGTACATCCTTAATACAAAAGACATTTAGTCCATTTCCAAGAGTTGTCAAGGTCCTGGCAGTTTCAGCATTGCTATAAAGTCCAAGTCCCAAGTCTCCTCTGAGATCTATGGCAAACTCTTAATTATAAACCCCTGCACAAATGAAAACAAGTTAAACACTTCCAATATGCAAAGGCACATGATAAATATTACCATTCCAAAAGTTACAAACAGGGAAATACAAAGCATTGGAACCAAAGCAAGTTCAAAATCCAGCAGGGTGAACATTAAGTCCTGAAGTTCCATGCTCAGCATCTGAAGCAATCTGGTTGCAAACTCCAAAAGGCTTGAGTGATTCCACCCCTGTGGCACTTCCAGGGACTACAGTTCCTACAGCTTCTCTCTTAAACCCACTCTGCTTGGTTTTTGCAGCTTTCCTTGGATGATCCATGTCCCTGGCTCTTTTAAACTTCTGGGGTCTCCACTGCACTTTTGGCTTCACCCTTACATCTTTACATACTGTCCTCTCAGGGGCACATTGCTTGGCCTCCCAGGCCCTCTGAAATTGGGGTGGAAGCTGTCTTAACCTCAGAATTCGTGCATTTTCCTGCACCTAAAACCAGCACCACAGGGATGCTGCCAAGATCTGCTGCCAGTTGGAGCAGTAGGCAGACTTTCCTCTCTCTTGGCTGTAGGGGTTGAGTGCCTGGATTGCTGAGATCTCTGAACCTGATTATGAGGAACAGATTCTCTATGCTGCCACCATTCTGGAATCTGGTGTGGCTGCCATGATTTTGGAACCTCCTTTGGCCTCTGCCACCACTCTGGAATGTGGCACTCTGCAGCTTTCTCCTCTAAGCAAACTCTTTCAGTTTTGCAGTTTTGAGTCTGCAAAGGATGAAGACCCACTGCTTCCTGGGTTGACCCCAGGCCATCTTTTTTATTTCTTTGTTCCTTCTCAGCAATTGAAGTCTCAGGTCTATCTTTGTAGTCCACAGCTTTCTGGCCAAACTCACAATGTTTTAAATCACCATGCTGGGCTCTTGCTCTTGATTCTCAACATAAATCTGGCTAAAAGCCCCCAACAGTAGCCATGCCACTGCCTCAGCATTTGGCTGCCTTGAAATTTCTTTCGCCAGATTATAAAATTAGTCCATTGCCCTTAACCTTGGTCTCAGGCAAAGTCTCTAGACAGAAGCAAAGTGCAGACAAACTTTCTGCCAAACCATAACACACATCAGCTGGGGTCCAACAACCAATGCAGTCCTTCTTCCCAGCAGAAAACTCCTGAGCTTGTCTTTGCCAGCAAGCTTTTTATCAACCTTCTAGTCCTCTGAGCTCTGACCAGACTCTCCCCTACAGAACAGCCTAAACTGTTCCAGGGCCACTCTTTCAGGCACCATCTCTGAACATTTCCAAACTCTACCCACAAGCCATTTCCAAAGACTCTAAAACCACATGGTCAAGTTTAGTCACAGCAACGTTCTCACTCCACTAGTACCAAATTCTGTATTGGTTACTCTTCTCTTCTTGCTGAGACAGAATACCTGGCACCCAAATTTATGGAAGTAAAGGTTTGTTTGTGACAGTTCTTGGAGGTTTCAGTCAATACTCAGCTGGCTGCAAGGCAGGGTGGTGTTACTGGTGGGCAGCCATTCATGGCCACTGCAAACCACAAGGCACAAACATGCAGAAGAGGGAAGACAAGCCTTCTTTCTGCCCTTATACTATATGTTTGCCCCACCTTGGGCAGGTCCAGCATTCACACCACCAATCCCAGCACCAGACAACAAACCAATCACAAATGCCAGACTCTACCCTGTCCATGATTACATGAGGCTTAAGTGGGGGCCATTTGATCACACTATAACACAGATTTTTAGCAAAAAAGAAGGATTCAATTTTTAAACATATCAATTTGAAAAGTAGAATTAGGCCATTAAATTGAAGTTACCAAAGAGGACCTGAAGTCATAATCAGAAAGAATTTTATAACATTCAAAGTTGTCCAAAAATGAATCAAGCTGTCTTGAAATTCAATAAATTTCTTGTCATCGGTAATGTTTCAGTCAAGTCTTGAGGATCATCTGTCAGTGATGTTGAGATGATAAAAAGAAAAATAATACATTACTTGAGAGGGCTCATTCAGATGCTAAAATATAATAGGCTAATATTATAAGATTTTTTTTTATTTTCAAGTGTTAAATATCATGTATCAAGTGTTTGTGAATCATTTATTTTAAGTTTAACTTTGAGGGTAGAGGTCAAGCAGAAGATAGAGTTTCTACCAGATCAGCATGGTCATTAATGCCTAGGAGACAAGTATAATTTTCCCCAAACTCTTAGATGATTGCATAACATATAACCGTATGCCAAATTAAATGATATTATCTATAAATTCTATAGCTTCTGGAGAAGTAATGAACATAACTGAACATAGAAGTAGAATTTGAGTATAGACAGAATCTAAATGAATAGAAAGGAAATAGAAGATGTGGATATAAAAATAGATGAGGATTGTAGAATGTGATCTATTATGCAGAAACTACTATACACACATCATCAGAGGTCTTTGGCTCAAAAGACCCAAAGCACTAAAAAGATGTTTGAAGAACTGTACGGGAAATATATTTTCACATCCTAGTTTTCCATCCCATGACATAGTACCTAATCAAGTGGATATTAAAGAACCCATTCCGAACTAGTTTACCTCTTGCTTTCTCGATGTCAGACCCTAAGTGCTACCTTAAGATCTAGTAAGCAGTATAAATGAAATGGATTTAAGTAACTATAACAACATCATACCCAGTTTGACCCTAGGGCCCATTTCATGAATTCTGTGTAATCTTCTAACAGTTACTTTTCTGTCAAATACTGCCAGTCCCTTGTTGAAATTGGCTGTGTGGGGGCTGTCCATCTTTCTGGATGAAAGTAAATATCACATACAAAAGCCTGTCTTGTGTTTGCATGGCATGTCTATTCACTGCAGTAAAGAACAACTGTTATCTTTGAAAATAGGACAGACAGAGAGAGAGTCAGTGCTATTATCCAGGCCCATTCATAATCACTGCAGTCCAAAGAGAGGAAGGGATGTAGAAAATTGAATGGCTCTCACAGGCAGTGCATTATAATGAATGGGAAACATTTAGAAACCAAGATAGGGAAAGGGAATGGAGCACTTGGCTTCATCACCACTCTAGGAATTACTGAAGTTAGGAGAGAGTATATGATAAACAAAACAATCAGAGTAAATTGTAGAGACATCTTTCATGCTGCTTTAATTAAAAAGCCTTTCATCATTTCCAAATTAAACATCTCTTTTCTCAGTTCTGAAAGTAACTTCTAAATCTTCTAGTGCTTTCACATTGGTAGTCAGGAAAATTTGGTTTTCATTTCCTGGCAGTACAAGGAAAAAAATGTTGTATACTTTCCCTGGTAATTTGAATGAATATTTTTCTCTCTCATTTGCTCTATTCCAGAGTAATGCATGTTATTTTAGATATTCAAAATGTACTAGGATGTCAAACACTTTGAAATAAAGGTTATAAAGCATGTAGGTGTTAGAGTAGGTCTGAAATACACTAAGTGGAATAAATTTAAACAATAGATGCATTAGAAGACGCTTATAATTTTAGATACTCAAGTCAGTTTAAGGGACTTTACTTTGATATCTTTAAAAGGCAGAGAAACTTTGACAATAACACTGTTTGCCATTTCCTCACTTGTGCCAGATCCTCTTTGTGTATTCGTGTAAACTAACCCATACACAAAAATTTTCCTATTCTTTCTTTTCAAAATCCTACCCAATCTCAAGTCCAGTCACCCTGTTTCTATGGTTTTTAATTTCTCAACTTATTAAAGACAGCATCCTAGCTCACAAGACTATATGTTACTGGAAACAGTGGCACAATGTCATACATAACTCATGTAAGCAGGGCTTTATTACCTATTTAAAAATGGCAATAATAATACTAAAAAAGGAGACCATGTTTTATGTAGACACTTTAATAGCCAAATACCCATCACACAAAGCTAGGGAATTAAGTATAATAGGACAGCCAGGCATGGTGGCACATGCCTTTAATCCCAGCACTCAGGAGGCTGAGGTAGGAGGAGCGTTGTGAGTTCAAGAACTGCTTGGGCTACAACGCGAGTGCAGGGCTGGCCTGAGCTACATAGTGCAATCTTGCCTCAAAAAAAAGTTAGGGCTGGGTGTTTGGCTCAGTGGCTTAAGCACCTGTCTGGCAGGCATGAGGTTGTGAGTTCAATCCCCAGAGAAAAATTTATTTGATACAAACATAGAAATTCTATTACTTATTTGCTTTTAACTATAATTTCTCATTTTCTTTCCTGAACTACATCATCATCTTCCTGGTACAGAATCTTCAGAAATATGAGTGTTTCAAAAGTTGAACATCTATTGTGTTGCACCTGGTACTCACGCAGTTCTGCATAACACCCTTGTGCACACTAGAAAGAGAGGGCTGAGGTGTCCTATTTGTTTACCAGTTCACCACTCATGAAGGTTGCTATCTTAGGTTGGAGTAACCTCCTCAGACACTTCATCTTTTCCCTAATGCTTCTTCCTCTAGCTGGGTTCCAGCTCTACCAGACCACTTGGATAAAAAAGAAAAAAAAAAGGCAAACATCAGAAAATGTACCTCAGGAGAAGTCTCAGTCTGGTATCCTGCTCCCAACAGCTGGCTGCATATCAGAATCTCAGGGGAAGTTTGGCTGTCTTTCATCAGAGCTTTTATCTGTTGCTTAGGAGCTCTTTGTGAGAGACAGGCAATACCTGCGATCCTGGAAGCGGTCAGTGGCAGAGACACATTTCCCTCATCTTCTGTGACAGCATGGGTGCAGGACACAGGTGCTGCCCACCAACATACTCACCCTAGATTCTGAGCAGGGTTTTTAAAAGGCAAATAAGACAGGGATATGCAGAGTAACACTGTTGTCCAAAAGAAGCTCTGCCATATTGTCCAGAGCAGGGTAACAGTGACAGTGAGTCTACTTGTTTTTTAAGAGAAAAAAAAAAAAAAAACAGTAAAACAATGATAGAGAATTTCAAAACAAAATAGTAGGAGATTAACCATAGTTAATACATTGCATATTATTATCTTCAGTGTAGTTGCTCAGATTACAAGATACAGGCATGAAAAATTGATCAAACAATATAAGCCCAAACAGTTCTTTTCAATGAACTAATAGAAATTAGTAGTATAATTATTGTTGCTATCATATACATGCACACATTTTTCCCCTTCCTTTTATTCTCCTTTCCCCCATCCCAGCTGTTCTTTCCTTTTGAATAGTTTCTTCCCCTTTTACTTTCACAGTATCTATTGTACATTTTGGTTCTTATTTACTGTTTCGATTTCTTATATTAGGGAGATAATATGATGCTTATGCATGCGAGTCTGATTTATTTTACAGTGGTTCTATTTTATTTTTTGGCACTGCCTTCTAAGGCAAATCCTATAAGATATAGCATATGTTTAAAGACAGCTTTCTTGGGAAATAATTTACATACCTTAACATTTACTCATTGAAGTTCACACTTCATTACTTTTTGTTGCTGTTGTTGCTGTCTGCTTTTTTTCTTTGTTTGTTTTTAGTGAATTTACAAGGGAGTGTATTCACCACAATTCAATTTTAGAGCGTTCTATTGCCCCCCAAAAACCCATCGTGACTACTATTTACACTGGCTCCATACCTTATTCTTAGGCAACTGTACTAATTTCCTTTCTGTCTTTATAGATTTACCTTTCCGGATATTTCATATAAATGGAATCATACAATATGTGGTCTTTTGCATCAAGTTTTTCTTGCTGAGAATAGTAGCTGTGTTTCAGCTTATATTACTATTTTTTTAAATTGTTAAATGATACTGAATTGTATGGTTTTTGTTTATTCATACAACAGCCAAGTCTAAAATGTAGATTGTTTTCATTTTTTGACTACCAGGAATAATGCTGCTGTTCACAGTCCTTTGAACACATTTCTTTTTAACACCACTGGTGTAAACTCTACTCATCCATGCAGATTCCTGATGGATGTAGGGATCTTTTCAAAATTATAATTTTCATGGTTATGCTTCAACCTCAAAGTCAAAATTCTGAGATCCAGCAATCTTTTAATAGGCTACCCGTTGGCAGCAAGCATGACCTAACTCTGTGAAGCAACACTTGGGAGCCAATGGGCTAGGCAATAACAGCTGCACAGCTTTTGCCTACCTCTGTGCCTTTGATTACACTTCTCTGAAAATAAATTTCCTTATCCATAATTTCTTCCTCCAAAGACTTTAGCAACTTAAACATCCTTTTAAAATCTTAACATAGCCTCTTAATTTGGGATAAATACTATTTCCTCCGTGGTCCTTGTCATATATCACAGCCTTCCTTATTCAACTTATCTTATATGACTTTTTCCCTCTCCCGGAATGTTGAAATTTAAGTATTAAGTAACATTGTCAAAAAATATTTTGTCCCTTTATTGTGCTGAAAATTTAATTCTCATTGATATGCTTGCTACCCTTAACTCATTTAATCATTTTTGTACTTTTAAAAGCCCTTTTCCTTTGGTTGCAAACTCCTTGATAAAGGGATCCATCTTTTTCAGAATGAGCAGCAGAATCTTGTCACATTCTTCTGTGTTATGTAAGTATTATTATTTATTCATCTTGTCAACTTGCCCCCATCCATGATATAAGGTAAAACATGAGTGTGAATCACATTGAGAAACACTAACCAAAATAGCACACTGAAGTTGTAAATGCAGTTCCTGTCCAACTGTAGTACATGGTCCCTTGCAAGCTAACTCTATTTTAGGCTTCCATTTGAACTTACCTATCCCACTTTTATCTTGAGGACCAGACTGTCCTATCTGTCTAACTTCCCTGGAAATATCAAGAACTGAGGTCTTTCAAAGGTTCCTAGACTTACACTCCAGAGTTCAATACTATAAGTGCAGTTACTTGCCTCAGACCCTCTTGCTGCCCTTTGGACTAGTTCACCTCTTGATTCTAAGCATTCAAAACCTGATAATAGCTTTTACTCTCTCCTAACTTCATAATTCATGTTCCTTGTCAGGGCTACTTCTACTTTCAGATTAGCTCATTAGGAAGTCTCTCCTCTGTTCTGAACTTGTTTCTGACTTATCAAGGGTCACATTTTACCTTATGGAACCAGCACGAAAGAAGAAAGAGGCATGATCCAGCTCAGAGATCAGCGCCATAGTAAAGTCAACATTTGGAAAATGGATTTGGCTTAAGCACTTGGCTCTAGAGACAGAGCTGTACTGGCTGAGCACCAAAGTCAAGGGAGTGCTCTACTCACCATCTCTATTTTAGCATGTGTTGGCACCAATATTTCCAATTAGGCACATTATCCAGCCAGGCATTAAACCAATCCAAAGAAAGCAGAACTCTTAAACCCTGTGCTGGTAAAAGGAGAGCTCCAAATATCCCAATAGCAAATGCAGAGTAGGCTTGGTGGCATTAAAATGGGCTTTCCAAAAAGGCTTTGTTTCCAAAAAAGAGATGGACAGTTGAAAAACCATTGAGGATCAAAGGATGATGGCAGATATATGGAAAATTTGAGCTGTAAGAGTGGGGAAGAGAGACTATAAGGACCTAATGAACTAGAGAGCCTTGTAGGAGAAAGATATTATTTTAGGTGGTAAAATAAATTCCAGATTCTGCATCCTGAAACAGGCATTAGATTTCACTTAATTGGAGAGAAGTATCAGGCTATTGAAATAATGTTTGTAAGGAGAACTGGCCCAGTAAAAGAAAATTTAAAACCATAACTGGGGAGCTGTTTTTGCTACATAACCTAGATTGCTAGGGATCAACCCCAAGATTTAATAGCTTAAAGCAGCAAGCACTTATTTGTGATTTCCTCTATATACCTGTCATTTGTTGGCATGGTGGCACTGGTCAGTCAAGAACCTAAGCTGACAGAGCAGGACACCATTCCAGAAGGAAGAAGAATTCAGGAAGGCCTTGAATTAGTAATTAATAATTATGTTTATGATATATACATGATTCTTCTTTTTATAACTCATTTTCATAACTACGTACGTGGACTCACCCAGCAACAAAGAACCCAAAACTTTCCAAGAAGGTACAAAATCAGAATATTTAGTAAGAAATACTGTTGACACTTTGAATCCTTCATTTTTTGAAGTTACATGTATATGTATTTAAAAAAAGTAAGGAATATAAAACAAGCTGTAACTCACACTGCATGGAACATTTCTTGTTTCAATCCCATCAGTGTAAAACTTACAATGGCAAATGACACATTGCCAAGAATGAAAGGATAAGTGTATCAGAGGTGAAGGGGAGCATACTGAGTATTTTGAGAGGAATTAAGGGCCATGTGTCTTTTACTATCATAATTTTTAACATTTAAACTTTCACCATCTGTTTTGTTATCATTCCTCATTGATCAAACATTTATGTCAATTTCTGTCAAATAAAAATATTACAGTGTGTCCCCAACTACCTCACTCACCATACCTGGAACTGTATGGCTTCTGGCTCTTCCTCAAAGTCAAAGACCATGAAAGATAAATGTTTTCGATTCATTCAGGACACTGAGACATCCATGACAGCAAGGAAGATACTCACAAAAGAAAATTTCCAGAACTGTTTCAGAAACTGGCAAGAACTCTGGCAGGGAGTATTTTGAGGAGAACTGATGAATATTTTTGTCTTTTACTTTAAAAAATGTTTTAAATTTAAGCATTCACCATATTTTTTATCATGCCTGTATCTATATACAAGCTCATCATGCAGTGGTATCAAACCATACATTTGAATGTCTTCTCTTTCCCTATTTCTCCTCTTCACTCTTTGGTCTGCATTGTTGGTCTGTCTGCAAAGATCTAGTGAGGGGAGGGATCGTTTCTGACAAATACTTCCTTTCATGATTTTAACAACTCATCTTGGGTTCCAGCACAGTCACTGTCTTTTTCTTCCTTTCTCTTCTTCCTTTCACTATTCAGTCTAACTTCTCTCCTATTACACCCACTGTCACATAAACAACCAATCAAGTATGTATCTTTCTGGATTTCATCTCAAGAAATAAGATTTCACCTGCATTTAATCATAATTTATGTATCTTGGCCAGTCATATGGATACAAATCAACCTTAACCTAGCTTTTAGTTTGGGGGTTATGCAGTGCACAGATATATTGAATGTACAGAATAAAAAGAAAAATCTTACTTGGAAATTCTCCAGGTAATTACTTAGATAGAAATGTACTAAACCATTATATTTTAAAGAAAAGTTTCAGAGAACATATTGGTACTAAAATAGAGCAAACGAAAGTAGATATTTTATTTTCAAAAACATTCTGTGGATGTACATCATTCACCTGAAGTAAAAATCTGATTTTCCATGAAGCTTTCCAATTGGATACACAGTTGCATGCCATGAAATGACTAAAACAAGTAGAAAAACAAACCAAAAATTTGATTGACCAGGGACTGTTTGCAGCCTGAATATCAAGGAGAATAGAACAGTGGCTTAGGTCCTATACCCTTAAAATTCCTGAGGCTAGAAATATGCCAAGGAGCTACTGCACTTCACAGATAAAAACCCTGAGTGAAAATCTGCAGCACTAAGCAATATTCAGAAACAAACAAGACAAAAGAGAGACTTTTGCACATTTTATAAATGAAAAACATACGTGTGCCAAGTAAGTGTATGTTTTGTTAAAGGTGAATACTTGTCATCTTCAGTTAATAGAGGAGAAGCAAAAGCAAATGTATTCAATGGAAGTTTTGTCTGTGCCTGAAGTTATGTATTTGTCATGCAGAGAAAAATGGTAAAGCTGATCTTGGTTCTGTCATTCTAACTTACATAATGTGAATGAATTGGCTCGGGACTTTTGAACATCAAAGAAAAAGTGGCCTGGATTAAAGTGCTTCTAATATTACATCATAGTTCAGCATTTGTTTGGTGTTTTCTTTTGCTTTCTATGAAGCTAATTTAGAGAGAAACGCAGTTGTTCATAATCAATGGTATTCTTTCTATTACTACACAATTATATCATCAACTGATGATGATTACATAAAATGGCTAATTATTTTCGGGATTATTTTGGAATAAGCATTCTAGGAAACCGTGTCAACTCTAAAGTGCATGAAAGTCTAATTTTATAAAACATCAGACAAAACATTCTTTTTCTCTCAATTATCAGAAATACACCTGTTGGTCTTTGCCCTGTGAGTATCTGCATTAACTTGACCATTTCGCATTCTTCATACTGACAGGGAACAGAGAGAATGACTTCTGGAGGCCTTAACAAGAGGTATGTACCCAAAAACTAATTAAATTTGATTTATTTCTTTTGGCAGCACTTTGCATTTCTCTTTCCATCTTTTATTTAAATCCTGATTGCTTCAATAGCAGTAAATTAGCAACAAAACAGAGCCTTGCTGATAATCATTGAATTTCATCTATTTCTCAGCAAATGGATATATGATCCCTGGCACACATAAACATAACCAGTCTACCTTTTCCATCACTAGAATTAAATTCAGACCTCAGACTTAGGTTGTCTCTGTTTCTCAGATTAGAAAGAAGTTAGAGTTTTCTTTGTTCAAAGTATAATTTTAATTCTATCTCTTGCTTTAGGTCTTCCTTACTTATGTTATACTAATATAACTGTTCCATCATTTAATCCTCAGCTTTCTTATAGCACTATGTCACATAGCTTGATATGACTGCCACATGAGTAATACTTCAACACTCTTCTGTAGAGTCAAAGCTCCCTCCAAACCAATCAACCCCAACTAGTAATTGTATGGAAATAGGAATGATTCCCTTTTATGGAAATAGGAATGATACTTATTTGGTCTGTCTACCAAGGTGATTCTGACCCAAACTTGACAAGGTATATAACAAGTCTTCTTAAGCCACATATGTGAGTGGGGAAATGTTGCCCGACTTGTGCATCAAGAAGTGAAACTGTGATCCTACCCTATCCCCAAGACCTCTGGGAAGACTGGTACTCACCAGCCTGGTTTAATGAATAAATTAATGGTGACATGATTGAATTAACAATCAGTTGCAGAAACCGAAGTTTCTAAGGAGGGCTCTAAAAAGGAAAACAACAGCTAAGAGGGAAAGAAGGCAAAAGAAATCAAAAAGCAAAGACTAGAAGTAAGCAGGGTCCTGATGCCCAAGCATGCACCCTTGTGCATTTTTTTCACTCCTGCCTTTCTGCAGAAGTGGCAGGAACCTGCACCTAGCATTACCATCTTCACTTCTACAAATGTCCTAATTCCTTTCAGTAAATTGCTTCATTTAATCCTCTAAAACACTGATAATATTATTATCTCAATTACAAAAATGAGAAAACTCTCTCTGACATACTAATAACTTGTCGAAGGATATACAATGATGGAGCTAGAATTTAAAGTCCCCAACCACCTAATTCTGAGGTAGAAGAAATAAAAACAGAGGAAAAGGAAACAAGTTAACTCAATTTTTGTCTCCCTTATTCCTTAAAACTCTGGGTTACATCCTTGCTCAGCTCTGCATAAAGGCATGTTATTTATTTAACTGGTGTCTGTATTACACATTTTGTTAGCCTCGAATTCACCTAGTCTATCTCATCTCCCTTCAAAGGACCCCAAAAAGAGTAACTGAAGTAACTTTCCGGGTTTTCAGGACAATCTAATTGCCACATTTTACAACATTCAGATCCAGATGATGCAGAATGACACTTAAAAGTCTCTGAATTTGTAACCAACTTGAGTCCTAGGAGATGCCGAGTCTCACAGTTTACTCATAATGAGATCACCTCTTCCAAGCAGGAACAATTACCACATTATGGGAACCAAGGCAACCCCCCTCTCAAGCAAGATCATTCATCTCGTAAGAGCCAAATTGTTCCTCCAACCATAAGAATTCCTCAAAGGCTACAAATCTCGTCCAAGATGATAATCAAACAAGCACTGGTACACCTCAGCTAATCCTTAAAGGCTGCCCTTGTTCTTTTGTGAGTGGCCCATCTGAACGCCTTCATCAGTTTGTGGCCCCTCCAGTTGCTGAACCTGGAGTCTTTTTCCTATTCTCCGTTGCTTTCTAATTCTGCCTAATCAATCTGCCTGTGCCTCCCAATGACCCATCCTAGAACTCTTGTTCTGCAATATGAGTCAAGAACCTACTTGGCTAGCTGAGTTGAGATTCTTGCCTCCTGTTTGGGGAAACCTCGGACCCCATCTGGAAACAATTCCAGTTCCTACACAGAGAGCAATATGTTTTGCTGACTTTCCTTAAACCACAAAGCCAGTGTTGATTTCATTGCTTAATTTTACAGGTTTCTCCACATTATTTGGAAGATTTTTCTCCTCCTTTGATATATCATTACTTAAGGGAGGTCTATCAACTTTCACAGAGTCTCTGGTTCAAAATTACTACTTTCTGTTACTCTACATCCTCACAATAAGGCCCAGAAGGGTTCTAAAAGGGCTGGCAGGTGGGGTTGTATTTGTATCTTACTGCAGCCTCTGGAGCCTGAGACTGTGCTTCTAGGACAACTTTGTGCATCTTTCCCCCCTTGCTTTGTATTATATTCTTGCTCCAGCACCCAAATAAGACCTTTCACCATCCCTTTCCCCAGCTAGCCACACAGGCAGCTAAATACTAGGATTTTTGCTGTCTCCAGTCTGAGAAACCATTCAGCCAATCACAAAGTTCCAGTCTCAGCCGGGCGTGGTGGCGCACGCCTTTAATCCCAGCACTCGGGAGGCTGAGGTAGGCGGAGCGTTGTGAGTTCGAGGCCGGCTTGGGCTACAACGCGAGCACGAGGCCAACCTGAGCTACATAGTGTGACCCTGCCTCAAAAAACTAGGGCCGGGAGTTTGGCTCAGTGGCTTAAGTGCCTGTCTGGCAGGCGCAAGGTTGTGAGTTCGATCCCCGGTGCCGCAAAAAAAAAACAAAAACAAAAAAAACAAAAAACAAAGTTCCAGTCTCCTGCTCTGTATCACTAAGTATTAAATGGTTCACCTGAATTCTTGAGAGTATCACTGATGGCAAGAGAAAAGATGTGAGTTCAAGTTATGATTTTGTCTCTTTTTGCTCCATAAGCTTTTGTTAAATAGTCATTACCTTTGAAATTCAATTATCTATTTTATAGAATTGTACTGATAAAAGAATTTATCTCTAAGGGTTTTTGTATGAATTTAATAGTTCACATAAAGTACCTGACCGTGGAACAAGTTCAGTGAGCGGGTGCCACAGCCCACTCTACCTCTTCTCTGTCATCTACTGTATTCTCCCTTTCCTTGTGAGTTCTGCACATGACATTTTCTTATTCTAAAGTTTTATATGACTAAAAGCCAAATCTACATCATCTCACACAATGGTGCCTAGTCTTATAGGGTTATCATAACAAAATACTACCCACTGGGTGGCTTAAACAAAAGAAATGCATTCCTCCTAACGCTGGAGACCAGGTCTGAGAAGACCTGACCCGAGCCCTTTCTCCTTGTCTTGCAGATGTCTGCCTTGTCGCTTTGTCCTCCTCTGGTCTCTCTTCTGTACACTTGCATCTCACTTGCTGTTTATTTGTGTCCAAATTCTCTCAGCTTTTAAAAACACTATCCAAACTATAGTGTGACCTCATTTAACCTTAATTACCTCTTTCGCGTCTCCATTAAAATCAAATTAAGACTCCAGTGTATGAATTATGGGTATACACAATTCAATTCATAACACTGACTTTCCAATAGGTATTGCTAAGTAAACCCTTGCTCAGCAAATGCAGGAAGATTTTTGGCTGATGAGATGGAGTGGTAACGATTCTCAAACTTCAGTGTGACTGAGATTGGCTGAAGCATCAGGTAACATCACAGCCATCCAGGTCTTCACCCCTAGACATTCTAACTCAGCAACTTTAGAATGAGACTTCAAACTCTGTCATTTTAACAAGCATCGTCAATGCAAAGAATACAAAAAAAGAGCCAAACCACACTGAAATAGAGAATAGGTAATACTAGAGAAAAGTGTCATTCTTTTTCTTGATCTCCTTGCTTATTATGTTTTAAGTTACTGTTTCAGTTTACTTGAGTGATCCAGGAAAAATATAATCTTGTTATAAGTGGTTTTTCATCTTCAATCAAAGGCAACTGTTTTTTGTTTGATCATTTTTTTATTTTAAAAATGAAAAAAAAAATAAAAACAATGATATAGCATTTCAGAACAAAATAATAGGAGATTAACACTGGTTAATATATTGAATACTGTTATCTTCAAAGTAGTTGTTCAGATTATAAGATGTAGGCATGAGAAAGTGATTAAACAATTGAACAATGAAAGCACAAACTGCTTTTTGATGAACTAACAGAGATTAGTAGTACAGTTGTCATATATATATATATATATATATATATATATATATATATGTCTTTTCCCTTCTTTCTTTTCTCCTTTTCCCTATCCTAATTGTTTTTTTTTTTTTCTTTTGAGCACTATCTCTTTCACTTTTATTCTCCAGGTGTGAACAACAGAAACTCTTTTTATCATTTCTTTCCCATAAATTTCAACTTCTTCCACTTTTCTCCCTTTTGGAAGGAATTTTGGTTTCCCAGTTTCCCATTTTATTTGACCCTACCCAGTTATTCTTGAACACAGTGGAAATTCAGATGGGGCCATCAACTCCTAACCTTTCAAACTTTTCTTTCTATGTTACCTTTAATGATATTCTGTGCAGAAGGATCTTATTCCCACTATCTCCTGAAATTTGAAGTCATTTACTATAAATTCATGTTCCCAAATAAATGGCATTTAATTAGATGGCATTTTCAGAAACTTCCAGATGTCTGAAATTATCAATTCAGAATATATTTAATCCCTTTATCAGCAATGTAAATGCAATGGGAAATCTCATACCCTTTTTCCAAGTGACTAAAGAAAGTCCTGAGTTTAACTTTAAAGTAGAATAGTGAGATATGAGTAAGGATATGAAAACCTGGGGAAGCCTCATCCAAAACCAAAATCCCACCGCTGGGAAATTAATTTGCAAGTTTAGGATTAATAAAAAACATATTTGTCATATGTTTGTCCCCAGCACTACCTCAAGGCCTACACAGATAAATTAATGGAGGGGACTCATGAGTCTAGGACATCAAGCAGTAACATCAATGTCAAAAAAACACCATGGGTTTCACATGTTGGTCCTCCATTGCTAAGAGCAGAAAAGGCTGAAAAAGCAGAACAAGTTTCTGAAGCAGAAGTCTACAAACTACAGCCAAACTTAGACTAACACCTGTTTGTATAAATAAAATGCAGTTTGAAAAAAGCCTCAGTCATTTGTTTAGGTATTGCTTGTGGCTTCCCTCATGACGCGCTGGGAAAACTGAGTACTGGTTGAAGAGACTGAAAAACCACAAAGCCACAATATTTTGTATTTACCATTTGACCCTTTACAGAAAGAAGGTTTGCCAGCCACTCGTTTAAAGTAATTCTTCCAACCATATAAATATGTGTATCAGTGAGAGTGGGTAAAAGATGTTCACTGAAAAATAGGATGTAACCAGGGATTTAGCTCAGTGGCGTAAGCGCCTGCGTGGCAGATGCAAAGTTGTGAGTTCGATCCCTGGTTCAAAAAAAAAAAAAAAAAAAGAAAGAAAAGAAAAAAAAAAAAAAGAAAAATGCGATGTTGGTCTTCCAAGTTCTGAATTTCCTATAATGAGCAGGAGGTGAGAAGTAGGAGCCAGGACATAACTTACAGGTTTCTTTTGCTAATAGAATTGAGTATCACTCTCCCATCCAGAGCCTCCAATCAAGTACTAATAGTTTCACAGCAGAAATAGGTCTGAATGACCCCAAAGCCCAGCTCCCTGCAGGATCAGCTTCAATCCCCTGATTTCTGTCCAGCCCTGCAGGGCTGCCCAGACTCCCAGGCGCCACCTTCCCTGCTCAGGGTCATTTGGCCCCTCCCGGCCCCAGTTCTAACAAAGGGGAACCACTGACCTGAGTCATTTAGTTCAATTGCTGACAGGAATCCTATTATCTGAGTGCCGCTTCCCATCCAGATCTCCAACTGCAGGCGCACAGTTCCACACTCTGTAATAATGTGGGGTTCAGCAGTCGCCTCCCCTCACCAGGGGGGAATTGAGTGGAGGAGACAGGCTCTCACATGCATGAAATCGGCACCGAGGGGACAGACTTCAGACACATTTTTTGTTACTGTTTGTTAGGGCTTTTGTTTGCTTTTTTCTTTCCCCCTTCATTTCTCTCTGTTAAATCTCTAGGTATCCTCTGCGCTCATTCACTCTGACAGGAAGGATTGCCTTGGGCAGAGAGCTGCCTCTGAGCCTCTAACCACAGCACAGCTGGCTACTCTGTATATTACATCAGCAACGAACTTTTCCAGCCCAAATCAAGAAGAAGCGTTCTCAGAATAAACTTATAGAATTAAATCTATCTTACAAATTAATGTTGATTGACAGAAACTTAATTGCAAGTATATCATGGAAGAGAGTGAAAGACCCTTGAAAAGGGTCTGAGGGAATCTGAGCTTGTATGGGTTTACAGAAACAAACCTGGAGGTAGAATTAATGACAGACAGTAAAATCACAGCTATCATCTGACTAAAGGCATGACCTAGCAAATCAGGTATCTCATCTCATTCACCAGGATCCTTCTGCTCTACACCTCAGTCATTTCTGACGTCTGGGGACACCTACAGCTGGCATGCCCTCCCACTTTATCCTAAAACTGGCATATAGAGTTTATCAAGTATCTCAGCAGGTGTAATGGTGCATGCCTGTAATCCCAGCACTCATGAGGCTGAGGCAGGAGAATCCCCACAAGTTCACAGCCACTCTAGACTATGAAGTGAGTTCAAGGTCAGTCTGAACTGCATAGTGAAACTCTGTCTCAAAAAGACAGAACAAAACAAAACAAAGCAAAGCAGAATGTTTTAGCACAGAAGGTTGAACAAGACCTTTAGGCTCAAATCCTGTACAAATAAGCAGTATCACTTATTCAACAAGGTCAAGCTAACCACTGTGAATGGGCATGAGTGGCTGTTTGCCATGTATGAAGGCTGTATGTGTTCATGCATAAAAATTCAAATTGGTTCTTCTTAACTTCTCTGTTTACATGAAGATGACATTCCCTAGAATGACAACTAACATTTTTAAGCATTTACTCTATAATAAGGGTGCTAAGAACATTACTTGTGCTAATATCCTTTTAGATAGATGTTATTAATAACACTTGAATTGCAGAATGGTAGTTAAAGCCACAAAAATATTATGAATCTATTTAACTTTCTTTAAATCTTCTTTCTCAAGGCCCTCTGCTTTAGATGTAATATCAGATTTTCATGGAGAATGTCAAGGGCGATCCACAGAAGGGGAGATTTTCGAGGGTTGCCTTAGCACTCCACAAATATTCAAATCTGCACTTCTTCATTTCTCTATTTGTATTCCAGATGTATCAGAGGAATAAGACTCATGGTGCATCCAGAAGGGAGACCATTTCCTATTTCCAGTTATGTGATTAATAATAATAAAGAGGTATCAAGGGGAAAAATTCCATCAGCCCTGGCTTGAAGGGTTGAGCAAAGCTATCTAAGGACTTAGAAATATGTTCTCTCTAGAGCTCTGATAAGACAGTGTAAAGTGGTTGCTATGTTTTAATATTCAGAATTCATATCAAGTATACATATCAAAGATTGAATATTAGAAACTGGGAGTATCAGGTTTCTCAAGTCTCCAGATCCTTGACAGTACTGTATCCTAACAGTAAATTACAGATGCACTGATTGAAGGCATGAATTAGGTTGAATCCGGACTTTCTACTGCTTGCAACCTGGATAGCCTTCCTTATTGAATAAGCCCTTAATCGTCCCTTATTCTCAGGTTGCCCTTTGCAAAATAGGTATTAAAACACCTACCTAACAAGTTTGCGTGTGACAATCTTCACACACAGTCCAGCACAGAGTAGGTATTCCCCTAATCACAGCAATTTAATTTATAAGGGAGTCATTATATTTTACATGATACTATGTCATAACACCATTTGTTTTCAGTTTTCTAAGATGTGATGCATGTATACATGACTTCCTGGTTTAACCAGGTAAGATTATGTTGAATTTTAGTCTGTTGGTTTGGCCTTTCAGAAGCATTCTAAAATATATAAGTTATTTTTCTGCCTTGTTAGTTTCAGCAAGAAATTGAATTTTTTTTTATCATTCAGTTTCTCATAAGACTATAGGGACATACATTTCAGCTTCATTTCTCATTGTTGCACACTAGAGGAGATTGTGGACATGGAAGATTAAGTATGAATTTTTTCAACTCAGTATTCAATTATAAAATTTTACCTTTGTAATTAAGACAAAATGGATTTGGTCTCATTTGAAATAACATGTCAGGTATTTAAGGAACTTCCTGTATGTTTTAAGGCCATCCATAGCTATGATTGGTGATGCTAATAAATATCACACACAATTTCTGCCTGATAGAATCCTCACTTTACTTCTTCTTTCAGTTAATGAGAGAGAGAGAGACAGAGAGAGAGAGAGAGGAAAATTTATTAACTTTGGAGAAAAGAATATTCATCTTATCCCTAATCAGTATATTACTCTCCATGGAGGCATAAAAATCCCCAGGGATTATTGCAGTGGGCCAGGGGATATAATTTATTATACAGCACAGATTTTCAAACTTCACTTTATACCAGAATCATCTAGAGGGCTTGTTAAATTTCTGGGCTTCACCCTTTGAATTTCTAGTTCTAGAAATGAATAAGACATTGCATTTATAACAAGTTCCCAGATATGCAGTTTCTGCTATCCCAGGGACCACATTTTCAGAACATCAATATTCTCTGTGGAATATCAACATTTTCTCAGCTCTGTTGGGTGTGTCTTTCACAAGAAAGATCTTTCTAACAACCACGTGAGTTTCTGGTTTTAGTAAGAGCTTTTTCTTTTCTGCCTAACTCTGAGCATCGCTCAAAATTCATTCTTTATACCTCTTTGTTTTCCTTCTCTCTTGTAAAGCAGTCTGCAACCTTCAATGTTCAGCTCTGTCCAACTGGGGTTCCAGTATCTAATTCTAAGGTTTTTATGTCTCTTAAGATCTAGGTTCAGAATTCCATGTATTCTTATTCAACATGAATTTGTTGAACAGATGAATAAATGGATTAATAAATGGATGGAAGGAGGGTGTTCAATGCCCCTATAGCTAAAGAATCAGAATGCTTCTACTTAAAGTTCTTTTGATTCCAAACCCTTATCCCTAATCTAAATCAACAGTTGGAAGACACAGTTAACTGTGCCCTATTTCATGGAAATAAGAGAAAAGAGGCCTACAAAGTGAAGCAAAGCTGAAATTTTTGTAATTATAAGAAAAATTTGGAAAACAAACAGGTCCATGACTTTGAAAGCTTGCCACACTGGGACATGGGTAATCTGTAAGACACTGAAATGTTGTTATGCTTTTTTCTAATAACTGCCTTCATTATCAGCTACAGCTTACATAAACTATACCTTACAATATGCTTTCTCAAATTTCTACTGCTTACAAATCCTTTCCAAGTTTGGAGAATCTTGCAGCATAATCTATGACTACAGTTCATTATATCAAATTACCCGAGTTTTGTATTCAGTAGGTCTTCCCTGGGTCCCAAAAGTCTGCATTCACAGAAATCTTCAAGTATTTGAATTTGTGCTTGTCTGGGAATGCTAAGAACTACAGTTCCTGGAGACCGCATAGTAGTCGCTTTTAATCACTATAGTGAGAGTGCAAACTACAAGACTTAGGAAGCTACTTTGCCACATCTGAATGGCATTAGAAAAACTTTCAAAGTGAAGAATAAAGCTTCCATTAGATTTCTGAAATGTCAAAATAAGGAATGCTGAAATCCTGCCCTTCTTTAATGGTAACAAGAACACTGGCAAAAAAATAAAATAAAATAAAGTCAAAATTAATATTTTCAAAATTAGATGACTTCCTTTCCTAAATAAAGACTTTTATAATTGAAGAAGTGTTTATTTCTATTTCAGAAAAGTAGCTTAATTTCCTAAGAACGTTGATCTCTACAGTGGCTTAGAACGTTCACATTTCCTCTCTTGTTTCCTGCCTCAATGGTGGCCTTGAAGGCTGTCACTGCTGCAGCTATGGAAGTCTTGGAGCCATTAGAGGGAATGTCGCTAACTTGAAATCCATCAAATGCCTTTTTCTCCAAGAACTGTCACTAGTTACTTTTGGACAGATCACTGCAATTCCATTCTCAAAGTGCATCCTATATGGCCAGATTCAAAGCTCAGTGTGTGCAAATAGCCAACTAGATGAGTGCTGAGAAGAAAACAAACAGTGATAATATCTTAACATCATAGCATTACCAGTTGAGGTAGGAGGTTGACCAAAACTCTTTTTAAAAATAAAACTTAAAAATGGCATGTTCATAGAGAATCTTACCAAGATATTTCTCGGATTCAGTAATTAGGTATATATGCTGGATTAGGTGTGTGCTCCATGCCAGGGAAGATCTGAAGTTCTAAACTCTGATTTTTGGCCAACTTTGAGGTTCTGGACAAGCAGGAAGTGAAGCCTAAGGCAAAGTTTTAAAAATTTTACAATAGAGATAATTTTTCAAAAACTCCATAATAAATATACGTGCACATGTATCTAAAAACAGTCACGATTTGTATTTAAAAACAAAAGAACACAATTGAAAAGACTGTGAGATAACTAGATAATAGTTGGAGATTTCTTAGTCTTGATAATGGATAGAATAACAAGTAGAGCCTAACAAATAAATGGAAAACTTGAAAAACATTTTTAAGTAACTAAACATAATAGACATCTGTACATCTCTACCCAACAACAGACAATTATATACTTTTCTTAATGCATTTGGACATTTCTCCAAGAGAAATCATCTGTGAAGCATAAAACAGGCCTCCATAACTTTAAAATGATTGAAATCCTAAAAATGTGTGGTATTAGATCACAGCAAAATAAAACTCAATCACAGAGGAAATTTGGAAATTTGCAAATATATGAAAATCATACAATATACTCCTAAACAAATGATTTTTAAACAAATAAGATAAATAAATACATTGACATGAATAAAAATTAAAATGAATAACAAAATTTTTGAGCTGCAATTAAAGTAGTTCTGGGAGGATAATTTACACCTATAAATGCCTGCATTAAAGAATAAAAAATATCTAAAATAAATTATCCAATATTCTACTTTAGAAGAAAAAAGGCAACTAAAATTCAAGACAAAACAATCAGTAAAATCACACAATAAAAAGCTAGAGCACAAGTTAATGTGCTCTAGCACATTAACAAGATATTATTGGACATATGGATGGTAATGTCTTCATAAAAGGAGCAAATATTGAATGCTAGAGGCCAACATTTAATGGATTTTATTACACTGAAATTTAGAGTTCCTATTACACAAATTATAACTAAAGACATAATTTTTTAAAATATGTGCCCAAAGAAAGTTACTTATAACCTCTAAAACTAACAAGAATATTATCTAGTAGTCCAATAGTAGTTGAAAAAATGACTATTTTAAAATCTTAATTACATTAAGTGGAACTAAACTTCACTACTTCAATTGTATTAACCACATTTTAAACACTTCCTAACCATGTGAGGCTAATAACTGCCATATTCAATAGTGTAAATATAGAACATAGCATTTTCACAAAAATCTCTATAGAATGAAAACAGATATAGAATATACCAAAAACTCAGGCAAGTTAGCAAGAAAAGCTGAAAATTCAAATAGAACATGGGTAAAGGACATAAACAAACCATTCACAAATGGAAACATCTAAATGCTTGTCAGGATAACCTTAGTATTCATCAAAGAAAAGAAAGTTAACATACGAAGATACAAATTTAGGCCAATAGACTGAAAAAATTCTGAAAATAGTCCAAAAGCAATATTTGGGGAAATTTGGGGAAATAAGAAATTTCGTTCAGTAATAGTGAAGGTGTCTGTTTGTCACTCTCACAGTCTCGTGAAAAGAAGTGGTCACGTTTAATATAATTTAAGGTATCCGTGTGTTCACACATACACACACTCACACGCACACGCACACACCTGATATACCTGGTTGCATACATCAGAGAAATTCTTATTCAGACTTTTGAAATACATACACACATAAGCCTGCATACTGAGTCTCATTTTGGGCTTGTCTGGTAAGTCTGAGTGCTGCAGCAGGACACTATGATTAAGCTGCTGGACCAAAGCTCTTCCTCTGTGACAAGACTGTCCTCTTACACATTACTTGCCCTCAACCTAATAAATATGTAGAGCAAAGCAAGGATGAGCCTGTCTCTGGAAGACTGGCCGTGCTGCCTATAAACGCTCTGTGCTAAGGCTTAAACTATGGAACGGTGAGAGAGCAAGGGATTCTGTTTTCCCTCTTTCCCCATCCGTAAGTGTTTCTTCAATGAGCTTCACATTTTACCTGTATTATGTTGTGCTATGAGTGTGTGTATGTGACTCCTTTCCATGGACGAGGTCTGTGAGGAACTCGTAGAAAGATAATTGCATTTTTAGAGTAGTGGGAGCTGTATCAGTGCCTATCACTAGAGAAATACAACAGGAAGATGAGGCGGGTCCACAGTGTATCATTTTTGCTGCCGTCAGTAGCAAGAAATGATCTATGTTTATGGCACATCTATAAATCTTAAAAATTTCGTTGAGTTAAAAGGTAATAATCAAAATAATTTCCGTAACTCACAATTATTTATGTACATTAAATTTATACATAGTACTGCATACTTTATATTAATATAACCATACTAACTGACATACCCAACAATTTAGAGTTGGTGTCTATAACAATGAAAGGGATGGGAAAACTAGAGTATATTCTAAAGAGGAAAGGAAAAATAAGTTATATGAAAAGAAAAGGTCTTACCTCTAAGGACAGGATAAGTATGAGGGCTAGTAAAGACTCAGTTATCTGCTCATGAGGTATGCAAATACATGACCAGAAGAAATAATCATTTTTATAATGCCTTAACAATGATTAATAAGAGAATCAAGTGAGTTACATATGAGTTAGTAACAGATTCTGAAGTTTTGAGTAAAGAAAAGCATCACAGAGATAGAGATATGGATGTGATGATAATTTGATCAAAATGGCACTTATGTTTTAGACTTAGGGTGCTAGTAGAAGACCCTAAAGAAAACGGTAGCACAATTTTTATTATAAAGGAAAATTCTACCTTTTACCCTTAGAAACTAGAGATTTTTGAAGACCCAAGTTGTTTCATTGCTTTCTGTGTTGGCAAAGATGACTACAGAAAGGGAATTAGCTTAAGTAGGCTGACTACCAGAAAAGAAGTGAAGGTAGGAAAATAGATAAGATGGAAGCCAGGTGAGATGCACAAATGTTAATATATAATAAAAGAGCACCATGAATACCTATTTGAGTATTCTATACTTAGGTATATTCACTTGACTATGAGGAACTGAACAGTCTTCTGCATGTCTTGCTGTCTACAGAACATTTGCCAGAGCATGTGCTCTAAGGCTTGAAGGTGATGAATTAGCTGCCTTGTGATGCAGCTGGTCTAGACTTGAACTCTTAAGGTTGTCCCTTTTCTCCTCACAATTGGAGAAAGATAGAGTGACAGACTTTGTCTAAGAACAGCCTCTTTCCAGATCCAAAGAATTAAGGCAGTGAGTGCCACAGGTATCATTTTAAACCCAATTTGCAATGTCCAGCATGCATTTACCTAACTGGATTAGGTGGGCTGTTTGTCTATCACATGCTTGGCTTGCTGACACTAATTTGGAGCCACCACCTCCAATCTGCCTTGCTACCAGAAATGTCGCTCTTCCTTCCACTTGCTGAAGAATTTTACTTGCACACAATTACTTTCTCATTGTACGGTGCTATAAAAAAAAATGCTGCCTCGTTTTTCTGGATGCCAGTGTTTATTTGCAACATCAAAAGCAGAACTCAACTGTTTAAGTACAGTCACCAAGTTCTTCAGTTGTCATAAACTTTGGCTCTACACTCAAGCTATCAAAAGAGGAAAGGTAATAGCATATCCTGTATTTTTCTTGCCAGCAGAAAAACTGAATTTCTGGCCCTCTAAAATCAAGTGGTATTTACTTTCACCAACCCTACCCAAGTGCCTTTGAATTTTGTTTTTATTTTAGTTTTTGTCTTTTTGAGATGGTCTCACTATGCAGTTCAGGCTGATCTTGAGCTCACTTTGTAACCCAAGCTGGTCTCAAACTTGCAACAATTCTCCTGTCTCAGCTTCCCAAGTGCTGGGATTACAGGCATGCACCACCACACCTGGCTTTGAATTTTGTGGGGCTTCTTTCACAACATTTTCTTTATGATTCGCTGGTTTTAGCTCTTGTATGTATTATTATGATTTTTTCTTAGTTTATGGATTTTATACATAAGCACTTGGAAAGGAATTTGATAGATGTAATAAGAACTTCCAACCAGCACTATTTTAAACTGAAATCTAGTGTTTGTATATGCAGCTATTTAGCTCAGTGGGGATGCCAAATTTGAAGCAAAACAGAGAGCATACTTTTAGTATTGTGGTAGGTAGAATTCCAAGACAACTTGCCGTTCCCACATCAATGTAGCCCTTCCATTTCAGTATGAGTATGACTAGTAACTTGCTTCTGTTTCTTCATTCACATCAAAATTTTGGGTTTTTTTTAAACATCTTTTTTGAGATATTTGCTTGTATTATGCCATTTGTGATTCTTATAAGGTGTATGATTCAGTGATGTTTTAGTACATTCATAGATTACAATTTACTTCTATGATAAAGTGTGGTGGAAGTGAAGGGGTTTTTCAGGTTTGCTTAAGAGTCCTAATCAGTTGTCTCAGGTTAAACAAATGGGCAGTTCTCCTATATGGGGCCGATTTAATCAGACTCTTTTATAAAGAGTGTAGAAGTGAGTGAATCAAAGCAGATCTTTGCATCCTGGCTTTGAAGCGCCACAAATCCTACAGGCACACGAAAATGAATTCTGTCAACAATCTGAGAGCGCTCGGAAGATGACACCAAGTCAGATGAGACTGCAGTACTGGCTCACAATTTGATGTCGACCTTTGTGAGACCCTGAGCAGAAGACCCAATTATGCTGTTCCTAGACTCTTGACCCAAGAAAACTGTGTGCTAATAAGGAGTTGCTTTAGGCTGCTAAGTCTGAGAAAATTTGTCACAAGACAAAAGAAAACTAATACAAGCATTGCAGTTGTGCTCTCTGCCTCAGAGAAATGGTAGGTAGGAAAACACAGAACAAGTATCTCAAAAGAACACAGTTTAGGAGGCACACTTAACAGAAATAGTATTATTTCTATAAAAGAAGATCCAGAATTATGACACAGAATTTAAATAGGAAACAAACTCAAAAAGAAAGGATGGCTATGTTCAAAATGTTGCGGATCTATCAAGATGACTGCAAGATAGAACTGACGAGGGCGTTACAAGAAAGATTATTGATACTGCACAGGGTCCAAAAGCTTTGACTAAAAATTACCAGTCACGAAGAGTCTTGCCATCTGAAGGTCTCAACTTGAGCCATAGGAGTGGCTTTGAGTTCAGAGTTAACAATCCATTTCACAATACACAAAAGAGCCAACTTTACTTAGTTTTAAGAAAGAATACATAGCACAATGTGTGAGCAATCTGACTTGGTTCAAAAACACAACTTCCACACTCAGGACCCACAGGGTTTGAGAGAAAATGCTGAGTGACTGTACATCACCTCATTCTGGGGAGATGTAAATTCAAAGATGCTTTCAGCCTTTCTGTCTGTGTAGTCATGTACGTCCTCAAAGAGACCCTGCTAGTGCACACATTCTAAGGCAGCTGAATATCATCAAAATCAGTTGATGTTACTCATAAATTGTGTTGACAATGAGGGAGAGGTGCTTGTACACTGTGTGGTTCTCATTTAGGTCGGGTTCTCATTTATTTTAAACCTGGTATAGTCCTTTAACTTCTTTGAATTAATATCATAAGATAGATTAGACCCTGAAGTAAATCGTCAGGCCACAGGAAATAATCACATATCAGCTCGAATTTTCTTCTGCCATTCTGAACTCAGCAAACACTTTTAGTTGTAATTCAGTGTCCAGGTGCTTTTTGTAGAATTCTAACCCTAGCCATACTGCAGTGTATTTTTTCATGGCTGTTATTCTGTATCAGCATCATGTTCTGTTCTCTAATTTCCTGTTACCTCTAATTTCTGCTAGGTATCTTCCACTGGACCATCTTCATTTACAGGAATTTCTCTCGTATGACCCCATCTCAGCCCATCTCTCAAAACCTTCACATAGATGGTGCCCAATATATTCCATTCATCTGGACTCATTTACATATTCCCTGGCAATCTGCATGGCTAATTCTCCTGGCCTTCAAAGACTAGCTAAGATATAAAATCTATCAAGAACTTTGATGTTCAGCTATATTGGAAACATGGTCTTAGGCATGGAAATGATATTACATTGGATTCAGATTGGCAACTTTGCAGAACAGTTTGACAACATTGAAGATATTTGAATATTTGATGAAAACCTATATGGTTATTTCACATCAATCCCATCTGTAGCTAGAAATCATTAGTGATACATAATGTGGAAGGTGGTCCTGATAGGTGCTAAGGTGAAGCTGCCTGCTAGTCACTGGCTGGTGGGCAAGTTGTGCTTATGCTTAATCTTAGTCAAAACCCTGAGAAGCAATTGGCAAGTTCTGGTTAAACTCAGAAACAAAGATAAAGAATCATAGATCTTGCTGGTTGTGGGTGGTGGCAAATACCTGTAATCCCAGCTGCTCACGAGGTCTTGAGGTGAGAACATCACAAGTTAGAGGCCCCCTGGACAACTTAGTGAATTAAAATAAGCAAACAAACAAATAAATATCTGGCAGTGTATCTCAGTTCTCCCTGATTTTAATCCTTAGAATCAAAGTTAAAGAATCACACATCTTTTGTTTACTTTTTCTCACTTCACAACTTCACATACATAAACACATATATTAAATCATGGTGGTCACACATAGCAACACATATGCACATAATATTTCACTATGGATCCTACAAGTAACCTAGAATGATTTTATCCTTTCTCAAGTCCTTTCTTGATTAACAACAACAACAACAACAGCAAATGTAATAATAATAATAAAAAATCCCAGATCTCCCTCAACCCTTTGTACCATGAAATAGGAAGATTCTGGACCTGTGGCGTATCTAGACAATTAACTTCTTGTCCAGGCATATCCCAGACTAAGCAGTAACCTTCCAAACAAAAAGCCAAAGGGTCATGTCTCTCTCGGTTTTGATTCCCTAAGGAAATATTCTCAGCCAAACAAAATATGCCAAATCATGTATGTAAAGAGTTTTGTGTGCAAACTACATGTCCAGAATGTCATTTCCCATAAACCTATTTTAATGCTTAAGTGCACTGCTCCATCTTTTTATTTCCTTCAAAACTAACTCGTAGTCTCCTGTTTTGGACTTTGAGTTTTGGATGGATCTTCAATCACGCCAGCAGAGGGACTGGTTTTTCTAATTTAAGACTAATCCATCCCATTCCACAGTCAAGAGATTATTCCTGTTTCCTAAGCTGGTATCTTTACCTGGCTTTGTAAGTTACTTACATCCACTTTCAGTAAGGTAACCTCTACATGTGGTTTGAGATTCTGAAATATTCATTTCTTCCCCCATTTTCCTCATTCATCCCTATAGCCTTGGCATTTGACATCTGATGAACTTTGAGAAATTCATTTCCATACAGTCTGAGAACAGAAAGAATTAATTCCAGAGGGAAAACTGAATTATGAAAGAATGAGAGGGTGAGACTAAGACTCATCACTTCTAAAGTGTGCCATGAAAAGGAAGGAGAGAATTGGGATCATATACCCTGGGTCAAATGAGCAATAATGATAGTAGTTCAATGTCCATTTATGCATACCTAGTTGAGGTCAGTCACTCTGAGCATATTTCATTTCACACTTATAGTAATATTAGAGAATATGTTTTATTAATCACATTTTACAAATGAGAAAAGTCAAAGTGAAAGACTCTAATAACTCACAGAGCCAAGATTTTTACCCAATCTCCTCCACCCCTCAGCCTCTGGTAATCATGAATTTACTGTCTACTTTTGTAAGTTCTACCTTTTGAGCTCCCACCTATAAGTGAAATCATGTAGCATTTATGTTTCTGCCTAGTTTATTTCACTTAATAGAATGTCTTCCTGGCCTATCCACATTGTCACAAATGACAGTGCATCTTCTTTCGTAAGGCTAGAGTATTCCACTACGTATGTATACGTATAGTGTATTTTCTATGTATATTTGTCCTTCAGGGGACATTCAGGCTGATTATCATGTCTTGATGATAGTGATAGATGGTTCAGTGGTTACGGGAGTGCAGATATTTTTTTGACATACTGATTTCATTATCCTCCAGATATATACCCAGCAGTGGGATTGCTGGATTACATAATTCTACCTTTAATTTCAGGAAGAATCTCCAGACTGTTTCCTATATGGTGATGTTAACCTGCATTCTCAGCAAGAGTTTCCTTGTCTCCTACATCCTCCTATGTCGTCTTTTGCCTTTATGATAATAGCTATTCTAACTGGTGTGAGGTGCTCCGTCATTGTGGCTTTCATTTCCATTATCCTAATTATTACTTACATTGAATGTTGCTTCCTATATTTATTGGCCATTGGTATGTTTTCTTCTGAGAAATGTCTATACAGATCCCTTGCCATTATTTATTTTACCATCGAGTTGAGATCTTTATGTATTCTGAATATTAACTCTTTACTAGACATATTGTTTGCAAATGTGCTTTTCCACTCCATAGTTGTTTATTCACTGTTCATTGTTTCCTATGCTATGCAGAACATTTTTGTTTTAATTGCCTATTTTTGGTTTATTAGCCTACTTTTGAAGAACCAATATCAAAACTCAGGCTTGTGTCTTCCCAAAGCTTATAAAATTGAAAACCAGCATAATTAAACTTTCATTAATATAAAATTAAGAAAATATTCAATATGGTTAATTAATATTTTGTTTTATATGGAAGTTATTCATGAACCATTCCTTCTCTGGTCCCTCAATTTTGCATATAGGAAAATTGAGGCTAACCAGTTAGTATTTTTTCCCATCCCTGAGTTATAATCTAAGGCTAGTTTCATGATTTATAAGTATCATCTTCCAGGAACAGCAGGGGAATTGAGAATGATCTACAGAAGTTTGTTATACTTAGGGACTATGGAAAATGAGTCTGAAAATCCAAGGAGGAAGGAGAATGGGACAAAGTAAAGTTTCTCTAACTTTCTGTTGAAGATGCTAGCTGAGTGAATTACCACATACACAAACATACTCTGATAAAATATATACATATATGCATACATATATATATATATAAAATCTATGGATGTAATAATTCACTGGTAATTCTGTAGAATTTTATAGTATGGAATATTTCTGTGGTCTAAAATGAATCATTAATTCTATGTAGATGCTTACATCAAGAGTAGGGCCTTGAATTTTAGTAGGTTTTGGAACTTCATTGGTTTATTAAATCTATTAAGAATAATATTATGGAATCTTCAAGCCAGAACCCATAAGGCCTTTTTGTTCTCCTCTTGCCCTCTTGGTCACCTCTGGCAGTCTTGGAATACCCAGGTACAGTCAAGTCACCAGATGTCTGAAGCAAATGAATATCCATAGGTAAGACAAGCAGAAGTTACTGAGTCATACAATTGTGAACAAATACAAAATTTGTTGTCTTATACCACAAAGTTTTGGGACAGTTTGTTCAATTGATATATAACTTATATAAGTGAATTTCAACTGTCGTTTCTAAAACTGATTTGACCTTGAAGTACATATTTCATTAAACATCTAATTAACATGCCTATGATGTACTTTTGGGAATAAGGACACAGGTTTTCATTCTTATGGCCTATAAACTTAATTAGTATCCTAAGGAATACTATTGGGAATGAAGGAAATATCTGACCTCTTATTAAAGAAATCTTTCTTAAGAGAATGTTCCTGTATCATGTAATACTTTAACACTTGCTCATTATCTGGAAGAAAATTATTCTTAAAGGATTTCTCTTCCCTGCAGAGTCAAATGTGGCCCTCACCATAAGAGAAGTTCACAAATCTATCCATTCTTACTTTTTGTAGGTAAAGTATTCATCAATCCAAGTAAGTACAAACTATCAGTATGACAATTAGTGTAGGTGTAGTTATCATTCTTTGGAAGCATATGTTGGTTTATGATTTACTTGGGTTTTTTGCAAATGTTTTCAAGCCTCAATCCCATGGTATTTATCATCAAAGATTATAACAACTATTTCATCATTGGAATTAGACAAATAGTATAAGTGAATCACTAAAAGCTACAGGGAGATACTTGAAAAACATGAACCAGCATCTCTGTTACATTATTTCAGCATTCTCCTCAGGACTCCTCTGTTAAGTTATGACACCTCCTCAATACGCCGCTGCTCTGCACTTCACTGGCCTGGTCATTTTCCTTTATGTCAAGAGCAAGAATGTGTATCTTCTTGTTTACGTTTCTTTCTCCTTTTTCCCCACCAAAAAGCAATGTCTCTAAGTTAATAACATTTCTATTTCTAAACAATAATTTTGTTGCCTACTCTAAATCCAAAGTATAAACCTACATCAAAGTCTTGCTCTAAAGTTTCATTTCAAACTTTTCCAAACATAAGGTTGTAGTTTACAATGAATATGAAGTTATCATGTTAACATCCCTGAATCTCAGTAGGCTGTAGGTATCAGACATGCATATATTCATCTAAATAATTTAATTTGACAAGGCTTTAGGTCAAACTCCATGTAACAAATGTCAGTCACGTCTCGTATAATTTTAATCACCACATTCCCATTCATTCGGATTTAAGGACAATATAAAATGTAATTACTGCTGGAAGGGGTTAACTCTTGTCAGTAAGCACTTGGATTATAGTTAATGATATACTTGATAATTGTTTGAGAACAGAGGCTTATAGGAATAAAAAATGAAGAACAAAATGTTATGAAAAATTCATATATTTATATCAAGTGAAATTATTTTAGGCTGCTAAATCCCCCTTTATTCCACCCTTGTGCATGTTTTTCATGAGTAACTTAAAAAGCTGAGCCATTTTGTCTGAAGTTAGGAATTTCTGTTGGATCCTCCCTTAGTTCTAAAATAAATGATTCTGTAATATACTAATATATATGCTACACTCATAAATAGTTTGGATATGAAAATTTGATGATGTTGCAAGTCAATACTCTTTTCTCTACATATTTTCTCATTCTAGGACTAGACAGCTTATGCTATAAATATTTTTAGAATTTCTATATTCAACATTATAAAATATTTTGACTATGTTGGATAACATTAAAAACTAGAAAAGAATTTAAGGGATATGAACTTGTGGTCTAAAAATATTTTCAACTACAGTTTGGTACTTAAGGAAGAGTGGAGAAAAGCTTGGCTCTACATTTTTCCCTAAGCTTAAGCTTTGGATTTCATAATAGAGACAGAAGTTCTTGTCTCCATCCAGGAGGCTAAGAATAAAATCATTACCAAGATTGGAAACAAATGCTTTCATATGATAAATATTGGTATAAAAAAGACAAATACAGTTTCTTCTTCTAAACATTGAAGATTTGGTTTGTTCAGAAAATTGAGACAGTATAAGAAAGTGTGCCAAACGGTCTTAGGGACCTGCTAAATGTTTAGTTGTGAAATGAATAAGTGAGTAGTTCAAAGAAGTTATTGGGATATTTCTAAGGATTAACTAAATCCCTATTTCTAAAAATTCTCTCTTTTCCTTTCCATCCAAATGCCATCTGTCCTTCAAATTTCAATTAAATTTTTATCTTTAGAATGATGGCTTCTTTGAATGTTCCAGCTCCCACTGATGTCCCTCTCCATTCAACTTATAAACTGCACTTATTAGATAGCATTTTGGTGATTTCCATTATTAATTACTTCATAGATCTCATCTCTAAGGATGAAAGTCCCTTGAGGTTAGGAATTGGGGTCTTAGATGTGCACATTCATGTCATACTCCACTTACCAGTTTCTTGGTGTCCTCAAATGTTCACTGACCCATGCATCAGCTGGCATGAGTCCAAACGTAACTGCCACCACGTGACACCTGTTTGACCTGGAAGCAGTCACTAGGGTCTCAGCTCAGTTAATGGGAATGGAAGGCACACTACCTACTCTCATCTGCATGCCGTGCAGGTTAATTAAGACATAATGAGAGAAAATGCATAAATAAAACTAAGGAGTTTTCATGGCATGAGTTTTCACTAACATATTTGGTACCTAGAAGTTACTCACTGAAAAATAGCAGTGTCACCCCATAGACTCATTCAATGGATATATAAAGTATCCACTCATATTACACAGGTTTTGGTGATATGCTGCAAGTTGGCATATCATTCCAAGCAAGAGAAGTGGTGACTACTGTTTGAATCAGCTCCAGCTTTCACTCCTTTCAGGAGCAGGAAGACACAGTAAAGAAGTTCATGCTTGCCGGGGATATAGCTCAGTGGTACAGCAACTGCCTGGCAAGTGCAAGGTCCTGAGCTCAATTCCCAATACCCACAAAATAAATAAATAAATAAAGCTTGAAGATGTGATGCTGTAATGCAGACATGCCTTTATACAATCCAACTCTAGGGCTAGACTCAATATACTCCTCTCTCCTTGATTCTTGCCTGCTTGTGTTACTTAAGTAATTTATTTATCAAAGACTTACTTTTATGTTTCTAAGAATATTTTTCAAGAGCATGTCCTCAGACATAAAAATTATCTAACTCATAAATAAATATCTCAGAAATATGAGAATGCTTGTTCAAAGACTCTGTGAAGACTGGTTATATATAGTCATTAAATTAAAGAGGCTAACCAGTAATTATCTATCAATATGCACTTGCCAATTATAAAACATATATCATAATAATGCAAGATACTAATTGAAAAAATAGAGGTGGTGGGGTATATGAAATGAAAGAATGAGCAATTATATAGGCATTATCAGTATTTTCCACTCATATTTTCTGTAATAATAAAACTTCTTGAAAAGTACTTTTTCTAACCACCAAAAATAATAAGGTTTAAATAAGATTTCAAGGTAAGATGTAAAACTTGTTAATGTTTTGCAGGGTAATAAGTTCACATACTCAAGGTTTATCTTTTATAGCAGAAATCATTTGCACCTCTTAAAGACAAAAATGAATAAGTTAATATGCAACTTCATAATTTTAGGACTTCAGAAAAATAGTAAATAACAAAATCAAACACAGGTTTCTCTCAGAAACAATCCTATATGAACTTTTAATATCCCAGCATGACACAGGAAGTACATTGGCCTTACTTTAATTTTTGCTAAGATTTTAACATTTTGAGATTATTACTATTTATTCTGCTTTTGCCTCTCAGCTTTCATAAATTCAACATGTTGTAACTTCAACCTTGATCTCTAAGTTGGCTTGGCAACTTTCTTCATACTCTTGGGTAATCCTTGGCTTGGTTAGATGCTGAGGCTTTTGCTTGGTTTGATACTCTTGCCTGAACAATGCAGGAACCCACTTCAGTTCCTAAATCCTTGCTGGCTTAGCTACCAGTCTAAGATGTGATTCCAGGTCCTGGAAGACTGTTGAGTCAGTGACTCAGAAGAGAGATATGACAGAGCAAGAGTCATTAATCTGGTTCTCCTCCATTATCAAAAATTTAGAAATAATTATAACTAAAGCTAGAGGGATTTATGGCAAAATGTCAGATTCCATCAATAAAAGGTCCTAAGTGTCAATGGGTTACAATTGCTAGTCCTTAGAAACAATTTCTAAACTTAACTGTCAGTCCTACTGCTCATGCTTTGATAATATATATATATATATATATATATATATATACACTCTGATTATACATGCTTTGATTAAAGTTTGTTCTTGCCTAGAAGATGCCAAGCCCCAAGGCATCATACAGCTAAAAACAATAACACATATGCTAGATTCTTTTTGCATTCTTTATACTGGGATCCACCATATCTTGTCCATAAAAAGGTTATATGACGCATACTGAGGCCTTAATTAACTATACTCAACAGGCCTTAAATGAAACCACAGCTGATCTGTCTCTCCTAAATAAAAAGATAAAATTAATAAAGCAGGTCATCCTCCAAACTAGGATGACATTAGACATTCTAACAGCACAAGACATACTTATGCAATTGTAAAAATTAAATGTCTGTACATTTATGATCCTTTTGCAAATATCTCAATTAACTGTCCAAGATATTAGATGACAAATCAATGACATGTCAGATTCTAAAATTTCCTAGACCTTATTGCTATCCTCATTATGGGAAGCCATTACTAGCTCCTCTTGGTGGAACCCTTTGTTAACTGTACTCATACTAATCCTGTTGATTCCATTATTTGACCCACGCATACTTAATTGTTTCTTTGCCTTTGTCTCCTTCAGACTTAAAGCTGTCCACCTACCAAAGATGAACATGCTTGGTGTTTACTGAGGACCATTAGTTAGAACCTCTGCAGAGCATCCCTGACTGTCATTCAACAACTATGACCCCTTTCAGCCTGAAGAAGCCAGATTGGTCATTGCCCATTACCCCACATGGCAGTTTGGGTTACTTCTGTGGAGGGGGAACATTACAGGCAACTGAGTTAGTTAGAAATATTACAGGCAGTCAGACAGGGCTAGGCCCTCAAAGGAGGCGGCACAGAGGACCAGATGTATTGTGACCTTGGAAGAGACACACACATCTCTTACTGTGGGCCAAATCGCAAAACAGAGGGCAAAACAGATGCAAGCACACCCTAAGTATAAACCTTAGGGATTAGGTGTGGATCACCTTGAGAAGCTGGGGATTACCATCCCAATCCCCTACAGAAAGAGTCATTGAGCCATAAGAATGCTTGCTTGCTATGTGATTTGCTTCCCCATTTGTCCCTGATTTGGTCAATTTTACCTAAACGATTAATCTTATTGGTTGACCACAGTTCTGTCCCACCTCAAACATGTCTGCCTTGTGAGTTCCCAGTTTGCTCCGTCATGGTTGTACTCTATAAAAGTCACTAGAAAAGACAGAGTCTTTGACAACCCACTCGGGACACCTTCTCTCTGTCAGGTAGAGCTTTCTTTCTCTCAATAAATATTTCTGTCCTTAAAAGGAAAATAAACAGAATCATTCAAAGAAATGTAAAGAATGCTGCCCTACTAAATTCGTTTCATGGCCAGCTTGAATAGTCACCAGAAAATTCCTTGCTCAAAACTAGGGGAATCAATGGACAAACTAAATTTTGCTGGACCTAAAATCATCCTACTAAAAGAGAGCTGTGCAAAATCCTGTCTTAAAAGGACTCTGTAGTAGAAAGGCAAAACTAGAAATACACATTTAATAAAAGACAAAACAGTCACAATACAAATAGGCTAATGACAGGCTGCACTGCCTAAACAAAAATAAAATAACTGAGTACTAGACTCTCGGACCCAATTTGCAAATCAGCGCAATGTAGAAACTAAAAGTGACACTTCAGTTCAAAACGAAGTTTGTGTCCTGATTTTGCCAGTTATTATATATTGAGCATGAGCAAGCTGTTTTCAGACCCTCAGTTTTGTCATAATTGTAATGGGGACAGCAATAATCTTTCCCTCCTACAGCTGTTTAGAGAATTAAATGTATGAAGATAGTAAAGCTCTTGATACTTGGTCTCACTCAAAATACATCAACGATGTTATGAAGTTAGCTCTTCATGGAGCATTTGCCTTCCCTGTAGCTCAGGCTTCTCATCTCTCATTATTAATAATCGTGTTGTCTTGACTCGCTCAAGTGATGGAAGGGTCAAATGAGTACATGTATCTCAGAAGGGATCAATTCCAAGTGAGGATTTGAGTACAAAATAGTATGTCATAGACTAACTAAACCAAGAAGTAATTGAAATTAGCATTTTATTTTATATGAACATGAATATATTTGGCAACAGATGAATGAAACTTTTTCATTAATTAAATGAGACATTGGTAGGTATTTAATGTGCAGGGCCTATTTAAGAGTGTGCTGATCTTCCTCTATTCCCTCAACTTCCTGAATGAGGGTAGATTTGCTCTCTTTCACCTTTGAGAACATTTGTGCAAATATAAAGCATTCCCAGGTACAACACTACAAAAGAAAGAATGGAATAAGCAAAGAATAATCTCATTTTTCCATACTTGACAGAAGCGTGGAATAGTAGCTTTGAAGGTACAAATGAAAATATCTAGCATATAGAAGGGGCTGAGGTTTGAGCATATTTTGAGATAGATTGTGACAAAAATATCCAGAAATAATTAAAACCAAAACTTTTGATAGTCTGATATTCTCCTGGGGTGATACTTGCTTAAACACTAAGTGATTTTTTCTTTTTTGAGCAAGTAAGACTATGGGTGAGGGGAGTTTGTTTTTCCCTCCCATGTAGGTGACTAATCTTTGATCATATGCAGACTAATAATTATTAGTCTCAAAGCAGACACCACAGGTCAAATGTTGCTTGCTTTGGTGTGTTAGTTTATTTGTAATAATTAGAAATTAATATCACCCAGCTCAGATATTTGATGATCAAATTGGAATTTGATGGGAGTTTTTACAGGATAGAAGTCTTTGAAGTAAGGAGAAATGTAATGCAATTAGGATCTAACAGGCATTACTCAGGGTTTAGGATATGAGGCAGTTGCTAGAAAGGAAGACACAAATGGGTGCTAAATTTCTCCTTACTCTCAGGCCTCATTCAGAACTCAGAATCAGCCTGGGTATGCAGTAGCATAATGGCCACTATATTATGGGCTTGATAAGTTCAAGAGCAAAAGTCAGGCTTTCTTATGCCCAGGGATTGTGTAGCCTACATTTCTACCCAGTGGTAGAATATTATGGAGCTCTAACTAGGAGTTACTATCTCTGCTGAATCCATGGCTCTAAACCAAGGGGATGTTTAACCCCAGGAGATACTTGGAAATGTTCGGACACATCTGAAACCACCAGAGAGGGATGAGTTTACATCTAGTTGGTAGATTACAGGATATTTGCTAAAGATCTTACAGTGCAAGAGACAAAAAACTTCTATCTGACTGAAAATATCTGTAATGTTGGAATTGAGGAGAACATGCTAGAGTAAGCAGTACTCAATTCCTTTCTTCTCTACAGACTTGACTAGCATAGACACAACAAAACAAACCAGGTAGCACACACTGGAGCTTACATGAAACAGGAAAAGAAAAATGGAGGTCCTAGAATTTTGAAAGTAGAAACAAGCACACAGAATATACTGGAGAGAAAAAATGTTTCCACAAAAATATAAAACTAAAGACCATAAATACAGTGGATGTTGAGTGTATGAAAAGAGTAATAATTTTTTTGCATTGAATATATTGTGATACAGAAATAGCATCATGAAACAAAATACTTCATGGGAAAGAAAACTGCAGGATTTAACAATGCAGAGGAGGACACAAGGCCAGCACGATCATCATTAATTTTTGAGAAGGGAACTATGAATGCACACGGCAGTTTTTTTTTATATATTCATGGTTACATTCATAAATTTTCACAGATAGTACAGTGGAAGTTTAAACACAATCGTAAATTCTTTGACTCTCCTTTTAAAAGCTGGAATCTGTATTAGCACCATTTGACTATCAGAGGTCTTGGAAATTCTTTTATCCATAAAAGAAGGTTTCTTTATTCAGGGCTTAAGACATTGATATGTTCCAATTCCTGTTTCTTCTACTACTTTTTCTGGGAGCTCAGAGCTACCCTGAACAAATCCTTATGTACCCTGTGAATACCATACTGGAAAGTCATATATTGGCACTCTGGTCAATAGTGCGAGTTGAGGGCCAGGGATACAGTTCAGTGGCATAGTGCCTCCTGGCAACTGTGAGGTCATGAGTTTGATCCCCGGTATCAAAAAAAAAAAAATTAGTACCAGCCTTGCACCTATACTGCCAAGGTGGTATATGTCTCAATTAAGCTATCTTTTTTTTTTTTTTTGCACCGGGGATTGAATTCACAACCTCGCACCTGTCAGACAGGCGCTTAAGCCACTGAGCCAAACTCCCTTCCCTAGTTTTTTGAGGCAGGGTTGCACTGTGTAGCTCAGGCAGGCCTTGTGCTTACCTTGTAGCCCAAGCCGGCCTCGAACTCACAAGGCTCCTCCTACCTCAGTCTGCCGAGTGCTAGGATTAAAGGCGTGCACCACCACGCCCAGCTCTCAGTTAAGCTATCTTTGACATTCAAGATCAACCAATTCCATGCAATGACCCTTGAAGACACTACATGAAAAGAAAAGACCGGTTGAGTTGGGACTAAATTTAAAATCTACAAAACAGTGAGATACAATAAAACATGTGTTTTTAAAGTAACTAGGTTCTGAAATATCTTTGAACCTTCATCTTCAATTGTCTGGTTTCCTTCATGTGTAAAAAGACCTTAAAGTTACAAATTATAGTCACTTGGGTTATGAACATCTAGGCCTATAACCGAAACTATTTAAGACAACTAAGGAAAAATTTTGCTTCTTATGATTGATAGTTGTGATGCCAACTTGCCTTGGAGAAGAAAAGCCACCAAACTGATAAATTCTTGGTGTGTTTGTGAACAACTGACATGTAGGCCAGCAAATTGAAAGGGAAAGACCCACCTCTGAGGTGAACCGCAACAACCAGCAAACTCTGGCTTGGACAGGATGAAAAGGGGGAGGAGGAGGTGTTTCCTTTTTTGTTTTCAAAGAGCTCCAATCTTCTCTAGGCCTTTGATCTTTAACTCCTAGGGGATTCTTCGGCTCTTCAGCATGCGGGCAGTCATTTTGAATTCTTCCATCTCTGATTTTGGACACGCCCACCGGAACCCTCCCACTTCGGATTCTGTAATTCAGCTCAGTAAATCCAATTTTGTGTAGGCTGCTTGACCTAGCTGAATTTCTACCTTGCCTTAATCTTTGTTTTTTATTTTTAAGGACAGAATTCCTGCAAGCCAGATGTCCCTCTTCAGGTGGACTAGCAAAAACTGGTGAATTAAGATGACTGTCAGAGAGACCATCAGACAACGTTCACTTCATTCTAATCCTATCTGCATGTCAAATGCCATCTCCATGACAGCTGCCAATCGCCATGATGATGGCCGGAAAAACCAAGACAAGAAACAAGAAGAAATGACACCTAAACTCCAGAAAACCTCTGTCCATTCCCTGGCGAGGTATGAGAATTCTTTTCCTTTACTAACCTCTCTTTCCCCATTATTTTTGCCAAGGAAACTCTCCCAACCCTCAGTAGACTGAGAAACTGATCTGTCAGTTTATCGCCCACTTTTCCCACTCTTGGGAAAGAAAAAATTCTCATTCGTTCCTTGTAAAAAGTAGACTGACTATTCTGTGGCATTAGGCAAACAGAGAAATCCTTTTGCTTTATTTGTACAATAGCATCTTAAGAACTCTTCTCTAGGTATTGATATAGAAATAGAGGTAGATAAATAGACAGATGACGATACGTAGATAGATAGATTTTAGATATGAAAAAGGAATGGACTAGCCTGAGTGTGAGAGATTTTTGTGCTGGGAAAGAGAACAGCAGGTAAACATTACATTTTATAGATTGTTTATTTCAACAGAGGTTATCTTTAGATTACAGCACAGCTTGTGACAAAGAGAATGGCTTTCAACCTAGAGATAAGACTAAAAAATAAACAAAAGTACTTTCCCGCCACATATGGCTGTACTGCATCTTAAGTAAGGTTTGAGTTAGAATTCTTCATCTCTTATACAGTCTACTCATCAACTCGTTATTATGAAATATTCTTTATTATTTTCTTTGTAACTCTGTTCTTTGTACCCCTAAACTTTGCCAGTCCCTCATTTGTATACCTTGTATGTTGGGGAAAAAAGACAGAAAAAGAAACAAATGTTAGTCTTTGATGCTCTCCATTGCTTATCACATACATCTTTCAATATGTGAAAGATAGGTTAGGCCTTTTAGGTGGATTGGTACACTGTAAACAATAATAAAAACTACCTTGTTCTTCTACGCTCTATTGTTCCTCACAACATGTCCAGTAATCTGAAAGGATACCTGTGTTAAGTGAGGACTTGGTTGTGAGGAACATTTCTGGATGTCAGCTATAGTGTAGAAAAAAAATGCTAAAACCAAACTCCAACACCAGACACTCAGTTCTGGTGACAAGATTTTACTAGTACAAGTGGAAGGAAAGCTATTTCACCAACCAGTCACGACTTTTAAGTGAGCCAAAAGATATAAAAAGAACAATTTGAAAGAGAAGTAGAATTACAGTTTGTGACTATCCTAAGCAGCTATGTCCACAGATAAGCAATTTTTTGTTTAATTAACACAGGTATTATTATGTAGAAACACAAATAAAATTCATTATTCTGTGGAATAATGCATTTATAAACTAAAGCAAAGTTAGTATCCATACAGAATGACAATCTCTTGTTTTAGTGGAGGGGGCAGCTGGTAGTCAAATAAAATCTTGTTTTTCCTGCCAAGTTTAGGTTTGTTAAGCAGAGAAGGAAAAGAAAAAGACATTTATTCTTGTGTGTGTGTGTGTAAAGACAATAAAAATGCTGTAGCTATTTTCATTCTATGGTTGAAGATGAAAAAATATTAAAATAAAGTTATAAGGTAATCTGGATAAGAGCAGATGATCAGAAATGGATGATTAAAAGGTCCCATAGGTTCTTTGCCAGTAGGGGGTCAGAAAAAGTGAGTTTTTATATGAAATTGCATGTGTAGAGTCATTAACTATTTCTTTTGACTATTGATAAAAATACTCATGCTTTCTATCATCATTGTCTTGGTGCATGTTTACTACTATAGCAAAATACCTCAGAGTAAATTGTGAGGATTTTGTTGTTGTTGTTTGGTTCAGTTTAGTTTGGTTTGGTTTTCAATGCTAGGGGTGGAACCTGAAGACTTGCACATGCTAGGCAAATGATCTATCATTGAGCTACATGTCCAAACCTCATCAAACAGAAATTTTATTTTCTTACATTTATGGAAACTGGGAGTTGAACATTAAGATGCTCATCAATTTGGTTGTCTGGTGAAAAAGACTCATTCTGAGAGGTAGAACATTGCTTTCTCAGCAGCCATATAAGCCCCTTTGGTAGGGATTTTAATCCCATTATTATGGGAGGAGCCCTCATGACCTAAGCACTTTTTAAAAAGCCAAATCTGTTAACACTCTCACATTGATAACACCGGAATTTTGGAAGGGACACATTCAAAACCGAATCAATCATGAATACATATACTCTTATGTTAAAGGATTTGCTTGTATAATTGCCTTCTGTATGCAATCATACTTATCTGCAGAGCATTACAAACTGGGGTTATGTCTTGGTAAACTCAATCTAAATTGAAAATATAGTAAGTCGAAATTGCATGTAATACAAATCATACTTATCTGCAGAGCATTACAAACTGGGGTTATGTCTTGGTAAACTCATTCTAAATTGAAAATATCGTAAGTCAAAATTACATTTAATACATGCAACTTACCTAACACCATCGTTTTGTAACATAGAATTCTATATTTTGCACCTGTATACTGTAATACTAGTAAGGTAATAAATGATAAAGATGTTTTCCCATCTCAGAAATATTCATTATATGGTTATGGCTTCTAACAAAAACTGAAAATAAACAAATCAGTGCATTGACAAGAAACATGTGTGCACAGAAGACAGCTTTGACTAAACTCTGTGATCATAGAGACATATAACTTATGTATGTGAAAGTAGTGAGATTGATGGTTTAACAGATACATTAAAACAACACCATTTAAATGGATGTTAATCTTTTCAAAGCAACCAAGTGCATCCAATGAAGCTAGCATCTCCTGAAACAATTTATATTCATTAAATACTGTGAACTTTCCTAAATGACCTCGCAATACAGCAAGTCTCCAGGTGTCACCAAATGTCTTTGAAATTTATTTAGTAAATATGAGTTATCAACTAGAATTGTGATGCTTGAGGTCTAAAATATAGGGTAGAGACCTTGAAGAGGAGTAACTGTTCAGATACTCATAAAGACAGTTCATATTGAACAAGGGTAACACCATTTTGATGGGCTTCACGGTGAAAGACTAACAAAATTTTTTTTATAAATTAAGTTCATTGCTACAATTTAGATACACATAATGATCACATTTACCATAGGGAATTTGTACCTTTGTGTGGCATATCTTGATTTTTTTCCCATTCCCCTCCCCTCCCTTCAACTCCTTTTCCATTTCTTATTTATAATCTTTGTTTCCATTATTTCCTTCCTTTCTCATTTTCACTTTTCCCTTCCTTCCTTTGCCCCTCCCACCTTACTAATTCCCCTTCCCATTTGAAGGTTTTTTTCCTATTTCCAATATTTATTACATATTTTGGTTTTAATTTACATTTTTGGATTCTAACATCAAAGAAACAATGTGGTATTTAAACCTGTGTGTCTGATTTGTTTGATCTCAAGATGCATCTATTTACCCAGAAATGTTTCAAGTTTATCCTTCCTTATGGTTGAGTACTACTCCACTGTTAAAAAAAAAAAACACTTTTTCTTTATCCATTCATTGGTTGATGGTCATTTGGACTGTTTTCAAGATTTACTTATTATAACCTGTGCTACTATAAACTTGGCTGTGTATATACTACTGTGACAGGATGCTCTAAACTCTTTTGGGAAGATATCAAGAAGAGAATAGATGGGTCTAATGTAGCCTCTAGTTTTAGTTTTTGAGAAATCTCTACATTAACTTCTACAGTCGTTTCACCATTCTACACTCCCACTAACAGTGAAGAAGTGTTCTTTTTTCCCTACAGCTCTGCCAGCCTCATTATTGGTGATTTCTTACTAAAAACCATTCTCTCCAGAGTGAGGTGGATTCTCACCATTGTTCTAATTTGCATCTCTCAAATGACCAGTGATGTTTTCCTGTCTTTTCATATATTTATTTGATGTTTCTACTTATTTGTCTGAAAATTGTCTATTCATATCAGACACTCATTTTTGGATTGAGTCTTTAAATTTGGGGGACATGATCATTTTAGTTCTTCATATAGCCTGGTTAGTGATCCTTTGTCTGAAGAACAGCTGGCAAAAATTTTTCCAACTCTGTAGGTTGTCTCTTCACTCTGTTGGTGATTTCTTTTGCTGTGTAAATCTTTTTAATAAGATAAGATCTGAGTTGTTGAGTCTTTGTGATAGTTCCTGTGCAATTGGGGTTTTGTTCATAAAGTCTTCATCTTCACTTACTTTGTCTTAGTTACTTTTCACTCGTTGCTGAGACAGAATACCTGATGCCCAAAATTAGGGTAGAAAAGTTTTATTTCTTACAGTTCTTGGGGATTTCATTCCATACTCAATTGGCTCCAATGCAGCATGGTGTGGCAAAGCAGCCATTCATGGTGGCTGCAAAACAGCAAGTGAACTGGCAAGAGAGAGGGAGACACGCCTTCCTCTGGTCCTTACACTGTATGTTTGCTCCACCCCTGGGCGGGTGCAGCACTCACACACCAATCCCAGCACTAGACAATAAGCCAATCACGAATGCCAGACTCAGCCCCGTTCAAGATTACCTGAGGCCTTGGGGGTACACAGAACCTTTCCCTTAACATACATCTTCAAGAATTCTATCTATTTCACCTTCCAGAAGATTTAGGGTTTCTGTTTTAATATGTAGATCTGTAATCCATTTTAATTTCAGTTTAGTATATGGTGAAAGATATGGGTCTAATTTTGGTTTTTAGCATGTGGAAAGTCACTTTTTCCAGTACCATTTATTAAAGAGGCTATCTTTCTCCCAGTGAATGTGTTTGTCTCTCTTGTCAAAGACAAGTTGGCTGATTATCTCTAGAGTTGCCTCTGTGTCTTGTAATCTGTTCTATTGATGCTTGGGTCTGTTTTTGGTCAGTACCATGCTATTTTTATCACAGTAGTTTTGTGGTACAATTTCAAGTCAGAGAATCTGTTGCCCCCTGCTTCACCTCTGTTGCCAAGTACTGTTTTTGTTAGTTTAGGTCTCTTCTGTTTCCAAATGAATTTTAGAATTATCTTCCCTATTTCTGTGAGATATGCTGTTGAAATTCGGATCAGGATTGCATTAAATCCATATAGCAATTTTGGAAGAATGACCATTTTCACTATATTTGTTCTTCCTATGCAAAGACAAGTGATATATTTCCATTTTTTGATATCCTTATCAATCTGCTTTTTCAGAGTACTATACTTTTCAATGTAGGGATCTGTTACTTCCTTCATTGTATTGATTTCTAAGTACTTCTTTTTGGGAGGGGATACTATTGCAAAAGGTTTTGTCTTCCTAATTTCTCTCTCAGCTAGTTTGTTAATTCTTGTACAGGAATGATACTGATTTTTGAGTGTTGACTTTGTACCCAGTTATGTTACTAAATTTTGTTATTAAGTCTGTCTTTTGGTATATTTTTTGAGTCTTCTGTATACAGTATCATGTCATCTGCAATTAATATTTATTTAGCTTCTTCACTTCCTATTCTTTTTCATTTTATTTCTTTTTTTATATAACTGCTCTGGCTTATGTTTCCAGAACTATATTGAAAAAGAGTGTGGTAACAGTGGTCATCCTTGTCTTGCTCCTGATTTTAGAGTGAAAGCTTTCAGTTCCTGTACCTTTAGTATGATGCTGCTGTTGATTTGTCTTAGATGGCTCTTAACAGATTGAGATAAAGACCATGTATTCAAATTTTTATAGGTTTATTTATTTATTTATTTATTTACCATGAATAGGTATTGGACTTTGTCAAATGCTTTTTTCTGTGTCTATTGAGATGATTTTTGTGTAGTTTTTTTCTTGGCTCTGTTAATATGGTGTAGTACATTTATTGATTTGTATGTGTTGAAACACCCTGAATCCCTAGGTTGAATCCTACTTGGTCATGGTATATAATCTTCTTGATGATTTGCTGCAGTTTGTTTGCCAGTATCTTACTGAGACTTTTTGCATCTATGTTCACTAGGGAGACTGACCTGTGGTTCTCTTATTTTGAGAGAAATCCTTCTCTGGATAGAGAAGTACACTTTTCTCATTGGGTCCCTCTCTGGTTTTGGTGTCTAGGTCATGCTTGCTTCCAGGGATGAATATAGGAGTATTGCTTTCCTTTATATTTCATTAAAAAATTTGAGAAGTAGCAGCATTACATCTTCTCTAAATTTCTTGTAGAATCTGTCAGGCTCAGGCTTGCCCTTGTTGGTAGGATTTTAATTACATCTTCAATTTCATTGACTTACATTTAGAAGTTTTATATCTTCTTGATTCAGCTTTGGTAATTCATATATATCAAGAATCTGTTCGTTTCTTCTTTGCTTTTCATCTTAATAGAATGTAAATTCTCTAAGTGTTGATAATCTGGATTTCAACAAGATCTGTTGTGATTTCACCATTGTCATTCTAATTGCATGTATTTGAGTCCTTTCTTTCCTTTTTTTTTTTTTTTTTTTTTTTTTTTTTTTTTTTTTTTTTTTTTTTTTTTTTTTTTTTTTTTTTTTTTTTTTTTTTTTTTTTTTTTTTTTTTTTTTTTTTTTTTTTTTTTTTTTTTTTTTTTTTTTTTTTTTTTTTTTTTTTTTTTTTTTTTTTTTTTTTTTTTTTTTTTTTTTTTTTTTTTT
>RJWM01006886.1:64129-81798 GCA_004363535.1 Dasyprocta punctata | reverse complement strand
TGCCTTTATTTCATTCTTTTACTCTTTCCATGGGCTACAGTTCTCGTTTTAGATTCTTCTTGGGTCCAGAGGACCCATCTCCCTCTTTTTTCCTTCTCTCTGTTATTATATTAGTTTATATTCCAGCATTTTGATGGTATATTCAGGGAGCCTCCCTGTCACGGTGTCATCTGGGCGGCCATCTTGGAGGAAGTCCAGGGTGGAGTTTCTGTGTTGTTTTAATTTTCATCTCTCAAATGACCAGTGATGTTGAGAATTTTTTTATATACTTATTTGCTGTTTGTATTTTTTCATCTGAGAAGTGTTTTCATCTCAGATGCCCATTTTTGGATTAGGTCTTAAAATTTTGGAGGTCTGAATTTTTTGAGTTCTTTATATGTTCTTAATAGTAATCCTTTGTCTGAGGAGCAGCTGGCAAATATTTTCTCCCACATTGTGAGTTGTCTCTTCACTCTGTTGGTGGTTTCACTTGCTGCATAAAAGTTTTTTTTTTTTCTCTTATTTTGGGACCAGGAATTGAACTCATGACTTTGCGCTTGCAAGGCAAATGCTTACACCACTGATACACAAAAGCTTTTTAAGAAGATGAGATCCCATTTGTTGATTCTTTGTTCCTGTGCAGTTGGGGTTTTATTCATAAAGTCTTTGCCTATACCAATGTCTTCCAGATTTTTACCTATTCTATCTTTCAACAGATTTAATGTTTCTGTTTTAATTTTTTATTTTATTTTAAAAAGAATAAAACTAAACAAAATAAAACAATAAAGCCAATCAAAACACACCAATCTAAGTGACACATGATTTCAAAATAATACATAATCAGCAATAGTTACTGTAATGCCTCTTGTCTTCAAAGAGCTACAGACACCTTCAGACATAGTAAAAATCAAACAAAACAGAATAGAATAGAGCCAATAAAAGCAAAACAATGAATGCAATAAAGGACTTCAAAACAAGAAAATAGTAAATCCAAGATGGCTCCCATAACATGTCTTGCTATCTTTGAAATAGCTGCCCATGTCATTGGACACAACAAAATCAAACAAAACAAAATAATATGCAACCAAACAAAATAATGAAAATAATACGGGCTTAAAAAACAAAACTAGGGAATCAACAATGGCCACCACCTTCAGAAGGAGATGCCCCCTGCCAGGTGCCACGCTGCCTACTGTTATCCTCTGAATAGATGATCCCCCCGCCAGGTGCCACGCTGCCTACTGTTATCCTCTGAATAGATGATCAGACCACTGACCCTAGACCTGCAAGGCCACTGAAACACCAAACACCGCAAGCATCAAATTGCATTTCACCTCAATAGCTATCATCACGTCCTGTGTTTGTCTGAATCAGCCAATCGCTTACGGGGAGGGGAGAGGGTTGGCTCTTCTTGTTTCCCAGTCTGTGCATAAGAAGGGACTGGGGTCTGGCTGTCCCCAGGCAGTGGTGGTCCGTGCATGGCGCTGGTTCACAGGGAGGGCTTGCTTCTTGGTGAATTCTTGTTCTCTTCCCCTGCAGTCCATGAATGGTGCCGACTCACAGGAAAAGGCTGGTGTCTGGCTGTCCTCTAGGTGGCGGTGGCGGTCTGCGCATAGTGCTGGTTTGCAGGGAGGGATCAGTGTTTCTGTTTTAATATTTAGATTTTTGATTCGTTTTAAATTTAGTTCGTAATGAATGATATGGGTCCAGTTTTAATCTTTGGTATGTGCAAAGGCAGTTTTTCCAGCAGCATTTATTCAAGAGACTGTCTTTCTTTTAGTGAATGGATTTGGCACCTTTGTCAAAGATAAAGAGGCCAAGTGTGTCTGGAGTTGTTTCTGCATTTTATAATCTGTTTCATTGATCTTTGGGTCTGTTTTTTTTTTTTTTTTGTTAGTACCACATTGTTTTTATCACAGTAGCTTTATAGTATAATTTCAAGACAAGATTGTGATGCCCCCTGCCTTGCCTTTGTTGCCCAGAATTGCCTTTGCTATTCTAGGTCTCTTCTGATTCCAAATAAATTTAAGATTGTTTTCTCTATTTTTGTGGGATATGCTATTAGAATTTTGATTGAAATTGCATTAAATCTGTGTAACAGTTTTGGAAGTATGACTATTTTCCCTATATTGGTTCTTCCTACCCAAGAGCAAGGGACATCTTTCCATTTTCTGATATTCTTTTTAATCTCCTTTTTCAGAGTACTGTAGTTTTCAATATTGAGGTCTTTTACATCTTTTGTTAGATTGATTATTTGGGGGTGCTATTGTGAAAGATGTTGTTTCCTTAATTTGTCTCTGAGTGAATTTGTTATTCATGTGCAGGAAGGCTATTGATTTTTGAGTGTTGACTTTGTATCCAGCTATGCTACTGAATTTGCTTATTAAATCTAGCAGTTTTTAGTGGAATTTTTGGGGTCTTCTGTGTAGAGTATAATGTCATCTGTAAGTAATGATAATTTAACTTCTTCCGTTTCTATCATTATTCCTTTTATTTCTTTCTCTTGTCTAATTCCTCCATCTAAAGTTTCTAGGACTATGTCGAATAAGAGTGGAGATAGTGGACATCCTTGTCGTGTTCTTGATTTTAGAGAAAAAACTTTCAGTTTTTGTCCATTTAGTATGAAATTGTCTGTTGGTTTGTCATAGATGGCTTTTATCAGATTGAGGTAGAGATCATGTATTCTGATTTTCTGTAGGGTTTTTATAATGAATGGATGCTGGACTTTGTCAAAAACTTTTTCTGCATCTATTGAGATAATCATATGATTTTTATCCTTGACTCTATTAATATGGTGTATTACATTTATTGATTTATATATGTTGAATCATCCCTGCATCCCTGGGATGAATCTCACTTGGTCATGGTGCATAATCTTCTTGATGATTTGCTGCATTCTGTTTGCCAGTATCTTATTGAGGATTTTTGCATCTGTGTTCATTAGGGAGATTGGCCTGTAATTCTCTTTCTTAGTTGGGTCCTTCTCTGGTTTTTGTATCTGGGTAATGCTTGCTTCCAGAAACAAATTTGGGAGTCTTGCTCTCCTTTTAGTTTCATCAAAGAGTTTGAGAAGTAGCAGTGTTAGATATTCTCTAAATTTCTCGTAGGATTTGTCAGTGAATCCATCAGGGCGTGGGCTTTTCTTTGTTGATAGGTTTTTAATTACATCTTTGATTTCATTGGTGGATGTTGGCTTACTTAGGATTTTTATATCTTCTTGATTCAGCTTTAGTAATGCATCTAGGAATCTGTCTGTTTCTTTTATATTTTCCATGTTATTAGAATACAAGTTTTCAAAGTAGGTATAGATGATCTTCTGTATTTCTGCACGGTCTGTTGTGATTTCAACCTTTTCATTTCTAATTGCATGGATTTGAGTCTTTTATTTCCTTTTTTGATAAGGTTGGATAAGGGTTTGTCAATTTTATTTAATCTTTCATAGAAGAAACTCTTTGATTCATTGATTCTTTGTATTGTTATTTTAGTCTCCAGTGTGTTAATTTATGCTCTCATCTTTATAATTTTCTCCTTTTTCAAGCTTTTGGCTTAACCTGCTCTTCTTTTTCTAGAAGTTTGACGTTCAACATTAAGTTATTTGTGCTTGCTCTGTTTTCCTGATGTGGGTATTCACTGGTATAAATTTCTGTCTTACATGTGTTTTCATTGTGTCTCATAATTTCCAGTATGTTGTACTGTCATTATCATTCAATTGTAGAAATTTTCTAATTTTTTCTTTAATTTCCTCTGTGATCCATTGGTTGTTCAGGAGGGTGCTATTTAATTTTCATGTGTTTATGAAGTTCTTGTGTTTTCTTTTGCCATGGATTTCCACTTCCATTGCACTATGGTTTGATAATATGCATGGGATAATTTTAGTTCCTTTGCATTTACTTAAGCATGTTCTATGAGCTAGTATGTGGTCTGTTTTGGAGAACGTCCCATGTGCAGTTGAGAAGAATGTGTATTCTGATGTTGTGTAGTGAAACACTCTGTAGGCATCTACTAAGTCCATGTTCAAAAGTTTGGTTCAGTTCTCATATGTTATTGTTGATCTGTCTTTTTGTGACATTGGGATATTGAGATCCCCCAGTACTATTGTATTAGTACTTATTTGATTTTTCATGTCTCTTTAATATTTGTTTTATATAGTAGGATGCAGTGGTGTTCATTGCATATTGTTATCTCTTTCTCTTGGATCGTTCCCTTTACAAGGATGTAGTGACCTTCTTTATCTCTCTTACTCAGTCTTGTCTTGAAATTTACTTTGTCTGCAAACAGAATAGATACCCCTATTTTTTTCTAGGTTCCTGTTGCATGGAGTATTTTTTTTTCATCCTTTAACTTTCAGTGTATGAATTTGTTTTTGAATAAATGTGTTTCTTGTATGTAGTATTTTGTTGGATCTTGCTTTTGATCCATTCTGCCAGTCTGTTTCTTTTGGTGAATTGAGATCATTAACAATGATGGTTATTACTGATATATATTGACTTATCCTTGTCATGTTATTTTCTGTTGTTGACTCCCCCTGTTTTTTTCCCTTCCCTCTTTTTGCCTTCCTTGGTAGATTCCTTCTGTTGGTGTTCATGGAGTTGTAGTCCTTTTTATCTCTTTCGAGAATGTGCTTCAAAACATTTGGAGTGCTGGTTTGGTGGTCATAAATTTCCTGGGATGTTCTTTTTCATGGAAGTATCTTATTTCTCCATGAGATTTGTTTTGTGGGGTACGTCAATCTGAGTTGAAGGTTGTTTTCCTTTAGAACATGAAATACTTCAATCCAAGATCTCCTTTACTGGAGAGTTTGTGCTGAGAAATCAGCTGTGATTCTTATGGACTCTCCTTTATAGGCAATTTGTTTCTTTTACCTAACAGCTTTTAAGATTCTATTCTTGTGTTGAGTTTCTGGACTCTTCACTTTGATATGCCTGCTTGTAGGTTTTTTTTTTAGATTGTGGCTAATGGAGTTGTATATGTCTCATTGATCTGTGTGTTAAATTCTTTTCCTCTCCTAGGGACGTTTTCTGCCAGGACGTTTGTCAGATTTTTTTTTTGTATCATTTGTGCTATCTCCTGCTTTTTCATCAACTCCAATCAAGCTTAAGTTGTTCTGCTTTGCCTCATCTAGTAGCTGCTGGATCATTTCTCATGGTCTCTAGCTTTTTAAGAGCAGAATATGATTATTAAGAGAAAGAAAGCTTCTGTCTGAGAGAGAGAGAGAGAGAGAGAGAGAGAGAGAGGGAGAGAAGTGGTCCCAAGTGGGCTGCTGAGGATCCTGTCTTTTCTAGGGATTTTATAGAGCAAAACTCTAAGGTGACTCAGGTCCAAAGTGGGGCAAAAATGGAAACTTGCAAGGTGAACATGAGTTGGAATAGGTCTATGGTCATAAAAATTTATTACCTAAACTAGTCCCAGTCCAGAGTCTATGAAACAAAAGCAAACTCTTAACTTCTGTCAAATGATCTTGGTAAAAGACCTTCAAATGATACAGGGGAAAGAAATTGCCAAACTACTATATGTCCAGTACTAGTTCATGTTCTCTAAAATCAAAGAATGAATTTTAGGAACAATGGAGTTTAAGAGCAAAATATATTTAGTGAGAGAAGGAAAACTTATGTCTGAGAGAGAGAGGGAGAAGGGGTCCCAAGTGGGTTGCCTGTCTCTAGCTATTTTTAGGAAATCTTTCTTTTCATGATCACTAACCTCAAGCCTGTGTTGTATATCTGAAATCCTGTCCTCATATTGGCTTAATATGCTGCAGATACTTTCAGTGGAACTTTTATTCTCATGGATATCTGCTTGAATCTGCCTTATGGATTCCATTGTTTTCCTGTGCTGAGCATTCATGGCTTCAATAATTTTCCTAAGCGCCTCTATTTTTTTTTTTTTTGGCCTATATCTGTTCTAGAGTCACTAAGCATGGTTTTCGTTGTGGACACCATCTCTGCAGTTATCTGAGAAATTATTTCTGATTTGGTTTTTTTCTAGAGTCTCATTCAGTTGCTTTGTTGTTACCACTTCAGAGAGGTAAGATGGGTGGCTTTCATATTGTCCCACATCATTGCCCCCTGGGTTTACCTTTGGAGCTAGATGTCAGAGGTTGCATCTTGTTTAAGTGTCCCCTCATTTTCTTTTCTTTTTTTAGTTTAATTCCTGGGATGATGCTTATAAATTGCCTATGATGGGTTGCTTTATTGCTAGTCTTCAGAACTCTTAGGAAATGACTATGTCTCCAAGGATTCTGAGTCTGTTGCAAGACCATATGTCTTCAATTCGTTGGGAATGAGAAGTTGTTGCCTCTTTGGTCCAACTGCTGGTTCTTTGGCACTGTGCCACAGTATTTTCTGTGACCCTTAGTCAATCTCAGTCTTGGAATACCTGGAAGAACAACTGTTTAGAACACTTATGTCATTTTTGGCTGTAGTGGTAACGTCTGCAATGACAGTAGCATTGAACACAGCCTAGAGAATGACAAACTGAGCTAACCATGAATTTACCACCTTTAAGCATATGAATTAGATTTCTGGTTATATAACAGAGTCTTAAAGCAGAAAATTATATACAGTATACAAGTCCTTCATATGCCAATTTTGCCCGCAGGGGTTAAACTTTAAAATAGGTCAATGAGAAAATAGAGAAGAGGAAGAGATTGGAAATAAGGCTGGAGAACAAAAGGGGATCACATTAACTTTGAAAAACTGGTATAGACAACTGGAGGGCAAGAGAAAGAAGAACAAAAGAAAACAGAACAGAACCACAGCCACAAAGAGGGTAGAAACTACATTCACATTCATATAAAAACAAGATCAAACAGTGAAGGAGAAAAAAACAAAAATAAAAAAGAAAGATAAAACCACCATAGAAACAAACAAATGAGAGAAGAAAAAAGAAAATGAAAGAAAGTTTAGTTTCAAGTTTGTCTCTGCTGTCACGGATAGACAACATGTGGATACAGAATCCTGCTCTGTGTTGATTTTATTCCAGCAAGCAAGCAGTAGCTTTTTTGCAGGGTAGTGGATAATCTAAGCAAGCCTGCACGTTCTGACTAACGCTGGACTCATTTGGCCTATAGCCATCAGCACTCATCCTGTGAGCCTGAGCCCAGCTGGGAGCCGCTAGATGGAGCTGGCAGCAGCTCTAAGTTCTGAGCTCAGTTGGTCCCTCTCCCAGATGGCTCCTAGCCAGTCACTGTCTTGCGTGGGATGACTGAGCTCTCAGCACTCACCACCAGTTAATGTAGTGCTTCACATCTGCTGCTACCCTCCACTTCTGTGTATCTCCATGAAGGCCTCTGGGGTCACCAGCAATCATCGTGTGTCCACAGGTTTGAACTATTCCTTTTGCTCAGTGGGCACATGTTGGACAAGGTGCCATCAGCTACCTTCTTCTTCTTTGTTGAAGTTTCTCTCTTCAATCTCTGTGGGCTTTGATTAATGCTTCAGATCCTTCCTGGGCCCATGGAACTCATGTCCCTCCTTCTTGTCTTCCTCATGTTGCTATATTCCAGTATCTGGATGGTGACTCTTAGGCTCATTCTCTGCTGTTTACCACTCTGGCATCTTGATTCTCTCCTCTTCCTTTGAGAAATGGAGAATGAGGAAGGGTAGAGGGAGGATTACTATATAAGTATCATCTCAAAGATCTACTCATTATGTATATCAAAACATCTTTTTTTTGGTGCTGGGAATCGAACTCATGACCTTGTGCCTGCCAGGCAGGTACTGTGCTGCTGAGCTGTATCCCTGGCCCAAAACATCATGTTTTATACCTTAAATATACACAGTAAAAACATTACTATTTACAATGTCTCCGATGCTCTCCCTTTATACTTTCACCCTATATCATCTATAACTTCTTTTAAAATTTTTAAAAAATTTTATTAGTATATGTTTGCAATTCATTCAGTTTACAGTCATCTTGGGGAGTGGTTACATTTACATAGTACAACTTGTTTTTGTTTAAATCACCTTTTCCTTCTCTCCCTTTCCCACCTCCTCAGGTTCCCCTATCCCATTTTTCATACTTGTTGATGTTGTTTGTTTAGCTTGTGTTATGACATAGTTTTTACATTAATTGGGGTTATTAGGTTTCTGTCCATGGCACATCTGTATTTCTCTCATTTCCCATTCCCCTCCTCCTCACCACTTGCCCTTGTTCCCTTGGACCACTTCCCTATTATAATTGATCTATCCGCTTGTCCCTTTCTATCCATTCTTTATCATTTCCTATGTTTGTACTTTGCCTTACTCAAATGAGAAATACCATCTGATATTTAAGCTTGTCTGTCTGGTTTATTTCACTCAATACTATATTTTCCAGGCACATCCTGTTTTCCTGCAAATGTCTTAAATGTGTTATTCTCTCTTTTTTTTTTTTTTTTGAGACAGAGTATCACTGTGTAGCCTAGGCTGGCCTAAAACTCACAGCAATCCTCCTGCCTCTGCCTCCTGAGTCCTGGGATTACAGGCATGCACCACCGTGTCCATCCTCAAATGTGTTATTCTTTATAGCTGAGTAGTATGCCATTATACATAAATACCACATTTGCTTTAGTTGCTGTTGATGGGTATATAGGCTGCTTCCAGGATTTAGCTGTTATGAATTATGCTGCTATAAACATCAGTAGTATGTTGCAGTAGTATGATGACTTAAGCTCCTTGGGGAAAATTTCTAGCTGGGTTGTATGGAATTTCTAATTTCAGTTGTTTTAGAAATCTCCATACTGATTTCCATAATGGTGGGATGCAGGAGGGTTCCTTTTTCACCACTGCCATGCCAGCTTTTGTTATCGTTTGATTTCCTAATGATTGCCATTCTTTCCAGAGTAAGATGGAATCTTAGTGTTGTTTTAATTTTCATTTCTCAAATGCCCAGAGATACTGAACTGTTTTTCATGTATTTGTTGACCATTTGTATATTTTTCTCTGTGAAGTATCTGATGATTCATCTCTCTTTTTTTTTTTTTTTTGTATTTTGGGATAGGATCTTGCTGTGTCCTGTGTTCATTTCTCTAGCCCATTTCTTTGTTGGGTCTTTAATTTTAGACAGTTTATTTTGTTTGAGTTTTTTGTGTATTCAAAATATTAGTCCTCTACCTGAGGAGTAACTGGCAAAATTTTTTTCCCATTCTGTAGGTTGTTTTTCACTCTACAAATTAATTCTTTTGCTGTACAAAAGCATTTTATTCTGACAATCCCATTTGTTAATTCTTGCTATTACTTGTGCAATTGAGATTCTGTTAAAATGTTTTCCTAGACCTGTGTCTGAAGTGTTTTACCTGTTTTAACTTTCAGAAGGTTTAATATTTCTGTTTTCATGTTTAGATCTTCAATCAACTTCGATTTTAATTTAGTATTTGCTGAGAGGTAAAGGTTTAATTTCATTCTACAAACAGATAAGCAGGTTTCCCAACACCACTTCTTGAATAGGCTATCTTTCCTCTAACATATGCTCTTGGCCCTTTTGTTGAAGATTAAATATTTGAATATGTCTGGTGAGGTTTCTGTATCCTCAGTTCTGTTCTGTTGATCCCCATGTCTGTTTTTGTTCCAGTAACATGTTGGTTTTATTACTATTGCTTTGTCTTGTAGTTTGAAGTTTCTTGCCTGCCTTGCTCTTATTTTCCAAAATTACTTTTGCTCTTCTGGTTCCATAAAATTTTAGGATTGTTTTCTCGAGATCTGTAAAGTATGCTTTTAGTATTTTGATTGGAACTGTATTTAATCTGTAGAATAGTTTTGAAGATATGGCCATTTTGTCAATCTTGTTTCTGCCTAACTAGAAAAAAGGGACATCTTTCCATTTTCTGATGTCCTCTTCAATTTCCTTGTTCAGAGTACTATAATTTTCTTTGTAGAGGTCTTTCACTTCCTTGATTAGGTTAATTCCTAAGTACAATATTTCACTTTTCTTGAAGCAACTGTGAATTGTGTTTTTTAAATTTAATTTTAAAGGGAATAGAACAGCAATAAGACAAATCAAAACAGTGATAAGACAGTAGGAAATCTACAATAGTTACTATATTGTATAGTGTCCTCTAAATAGATGCTTGACTTTAGGCTAGCAATGTCAATCAAACAATACAGCTCCTTCAAATCAGGTGGTTGCTCACAGCGGTGGGGCGGGTGCTGTTTTTCTCTCCCCAGCCTGTGCACTGGCTGGCTCACAGGCAAAGGCTTAGCCTACATCTTGGCTGTCTGTGATCCACACTCCAGCAGAGTCACAGGCAGGGGCTTACCTTCCATCTTGGCTCTCCCCGCTCTGTGATCCAGCTGGCTCACAGGCAGAGTATTAGCATCCTTTATCATTCTCCCTGATCCGCACTCTGGCTGGCTCACAGGTGGGAGCTTAGCTTCCTTCCTTGTTCCCCTTGATCCGTGCTCTGGCCAGTTAACAGGTGAGGGCTTAGCTTCCATCTTGGCTCTCCCCAATTCTCGCTCTGGCTGACTCACAGGTCGGGGGCTTAGCTTCCATCTTGGCTCTTCCCGATCTGTGCTCCAGCTGGCTTACAGGCAGGGTCTTAGCTTCCTTCCTTGTTCTCCCTGATCTGTGCTCTGGCCATCTCACAGGTTGGGGCTTAGCCTATATCTTGACTCTCCCTGACCTGAACTCTGGCTGGTTCACAGGCAGAGTTTTAGCTTGATTCCTTGTTCTCCTGGATCTGAGCTTTGGCTGGTTCACAGGCAGGAGCTTAGCTTCCAGCTTGGCTCTCCCTGCTCTGCAGTCCAACTGGCTTACAGGTGGGGGCTTTGCTTCCTTCCTTGTTCTCCCTGATCTGTACTCTGGCCAGCTCACAGGTGGAGGCTTAGCTTCCGAATTGTGTTGTTTTTGTAATTTCTTTCTCATCTTGTTCATTGTCGGTATACAAAAGTACTAATGAGTTTTTTGTGTTGATTCTGTATCCTGCTACTTTGCTGAAGTTGATTATTCTAAGGGGTTTCTGGTGGAGTTCTTTCAGTCTTCTATGTAGACTATCATATCTTCTGCAAATAATGACAGTTTGAGTTCTTTCTTTTCTATATGTATCCTTTTTGTTTCTTTTTCTTGCCCAGTTGCTCTGGCTAATTTTTCCAGTACTGTGTTGATTACAACAGTTGATATTGGATATCCTTTTTCCTGATTTTAGAGGGATTGCTTTTAGTTTTTCCACATTTAGTATGATGCCGGTTATTGGTTTCTGTTAAATAACCTTTATCATATTCAGTATGGTTCTTCTATACCTGTTTTTTTGAAGATTTTTTTCATGAAGGAGTGTTGAATTTTGTTAAAAGCTTTTCCTGCATCTATTGATATGATCATGTGGTTTTTGATCTTGCTTCTATTTAAGTGATGTAATAAATTGACTGACTTACATATGTTGAACCATCCTTGCATCTCTGGGATGAAACCTACTTGACCATAATGTATAATCTTTTTGATAATATGCTGTATTTTATTTGCTAGTATCTTGTTAAGGATTTTTTGCATGTATGTTCATTAAAGAGACTTGCCTATAGTTTCTTTTTTAGTTGGGTCTTTATTCAGTTTTGGGATCAGGGTGATATTGGCTTCCATAAATGAATTTGAAAGCACTCAATGAATTTCTTTGACAAATTTAAGGAATATTAGTGATATAACATCCTTAAAGGTTTTATAGAATTCAGCAGTGAATCCATGAGTTCCTGGACTTTGTTTAGTTGGTAGGTTCTTGATTACTGAGTCAGTGTCATTGCTTAATACTGGGTTGTTACACATATTTATGTCTTCTTGGATTAGTTTTGATAGTTTGTATGTGTCTGAGAATCTATTTCTTCACAATTTGGTAGTTTCTTGCAATATAATTTTTTGAACTAGTTTCTTTTGGATTTTGACATTGTTGTGATTTCACCTTTTTCATTTCTAATTGCATTGATGTAAGTCTTTAATCTTTTTCTTGATGAATGTGGCTAAGGGCTTATCTATTTTAGTTATTCTTTTAAAGAACCAGCTCTTTGATTCATTGATTTTTTTTATTACAGTTTTGAAAGTCTTTAATTTCATTGATTTCTCTTCTCATCTTTATAATTTCCCTGCTTTATTTTAGCTTGTGGGTAGTTTGTTTTTATTTCTCAAGTATCTTAATATTTCTCGTAAGGTGATTTATTTGGGTTTGCTCTGTTTTCCTAATGTGATCATTGAATGCAATGAAATTTCCTCTGAGAACTTCTTTCATAATGTCTGAGAGGTTTCATTGAGTTGTATGGTCATTAACTTCCAGAAATTTTTGACTTTCTTCTTTGGTTTCTTCTGGACCCATTGCTTGTTTAGGAGTATGTTGTTAATTTTCTAGAAGCTTTTGTGTTTTCTGAAATTTCTTCTGTTGTTGATTTCTATTTTCATTGCCTAGTGGTCTGATAGTATGCGTGGAATGATTTCAATTCTTTTATATTTACTTAAGCAGATTTTGGGACTAGTGTGTGATCTGTTTTGGAAAAAGTACTATGTACTGCTGAAGAGAAGGTATACTCTGTTGTAGAGGGGTAGAATACTCTGTGTATATCCATGAAGTCCATAGGTTCAAGGGTGTGGTTTAGCTCCGAAATTTCTTTTTCTTTTTCTTTTTATTTCTTTCTTTCTTTTTTTTTTTTTTTTGAGACAGAGTCTTGCTATGCAGTTAAGGCTGGCCTTGAGCTCACTTTGTAGCCCAAGGTCATCTTGAACTTGAAATGATACTCTTGCCTCAGCTTCCCGAGAGCTAGGATTGCATGAAATTTCTTTATTGGTTTTTTTGTTTGGTTGATCTGTCTCTTTGCCAAAGTAGGGTGTTAAAATCCCCTACTATGATTGTGTTATTGTTTATTTGATCTTTTAATTTCAGCAGTTTTTGTTTTGTTTCATGAGGACAGGTGCTCCAGTATTTGGTGCATATATGGTTATAAATGTTATCTTTTTGTTGGAGTGTTTTTTTAACTAGTATGTAGTGGCCTTCTTTGTCTATTGTAATCACTTGTAACTTGAAGCTTACCATGTTTGATATTGGAATTGCTTGATTTAGTGGTCCTGGTATGTGAACTATTGTTTTCCATTCTTTAGGTTTTAGTCTTTGAATATCTTTTTGGTTTAGATGAGGTTTTTGAATGCAACAGATTGTTGGATTCTGCTTTTTGATACTGTCTGCCAGTCTGTTTTTCGATTTGGGCATTGAGGCTGTTAATATTAAGAGATATTACTGAGATGTGTTGGTTATTTGCTCTCATTTACTTCTTTATCTGTTGATGTATAATTTGTTTTTCTTTTTCTGATGTTTTTTGTTAGTGTTTATTCATTGACCTCACTAGTCTCTTCTTTTTTTCTCCATGTGTCCTATTGGTTGTTTCTGTTGAGAATGTTCTTCAGTGTTTTCTCTAGAGCTGGTTTAGCACTCTTTTTTTTTTTTTTGGTACCAGAAATCGAACTCACAACCTTGTGCCTGCCAGGCAGACGCTTAGGCCACTGAGCTAAATCCCTGGCTGGTTTAGCACTCAAATATGTTCTGATCTGTTTCTTTTTTCATCATCTGTTTGGAAGAATAGTTGTTTTGGGTGAGTTAATCTGGGTTGGAAGCTGTTTGCTCTTACAACTTGAAATACTTCACTCCAAGCCCTTCTGGCCTTCAGGGTTCGTGCTGAAAAGTCTGTCATTCTAATTTGTGATTTTTTGTTTTTCTCTGGCTGCCTTTAAAATTCTGTTGTTTTGCTGAGTATCTGTGAATTTAATAAGGATATGCCTTGATAAACTTCCTTTCATCATAATCATTTGGTGTTCTATAAATGTTGCTTATTTGTGTTTTAAAATCTTTTCTTATATTTGAGAAATTCTCCATAATCTCTGTAAGCGCGTTAGTGAATCCATCTGTGCAATCTTCTTGATTTTCTCTAAGTCCAGTTTGCCTTAGATTGATCTTGTCATCTAGTGGCTGTTGTATAGTCTTCCCTTGCTATCTTATTTTCATGTTGATTTCTTTGAGCTCTTTATTGTAATTCACTATTTTTTCCTCAATATTAAACATTCTGTCTTTACTTGGTCATTTCTGCTATGTATGAATTCTATACTGGTTTTTATTTTAGGTATTTATGTCTGATATCTTTTCAAGGATTCCATATCCTTGTTGACTCTTGGTCAAAGTTTGAACTGTTTTGATCAGCTCATTCATTTTTTTAGCAATTTCCCTGAAATTTACCATGGGTATATTGTAATTGTTGTAAACTTTTGGTTCAGTTGAACTCATCTATTTTCTTCATCCCTTGTAAGAGCTTTTCATTGATTTCTGCTCTGGTATTTTTTTCTCTCACTTTGTGATTTTTTTCTGCCTTGTAAGTGCTGGGAGTTTTAGAGAACTTTTATTTCCTTATTTCCTCATTCTCCTACTTGTATCTTTTAAAAAAATTATATGTGTCCCTCTTTTTTCCCTCCCTTTTTAGGAGGGTGGTTACTGCAAGTTGGGGACTAGAGAACTGAAGAGAGTTTGTGTCTTATATGGAGCTTTATAGTAGGATGTTGCCTCACTCTGAGTAATTTTCACCTTTTATGTCCAGTGCTATTATGTATTCCTTCTGTCATTTACTTTATATGGTTTTGACTGTCCCTATGGTTGTTTTTTTTTTGAGACAGAGTCTTGCTATGTATATGTAATTAAGGCTAGCTTTGAACTCATTATGTAGCCCAGGCTGGCCTCAAACATGTGGTAATTATCTGCCTCAGCCTTCCTAGTGCTGGGATTACAGATGTGTGCCACCATTCCTGATTTGTCCCTATGTTTTGCCAAAAGAATTATTTCTATGCATAACAGCATCCACAGATTCAATCTTACAACATAGTCCTTTCAGTTATAATTTCCCTGCTTTGTCTATTGTCTGTGCACATTATGACAGTTTGTAGTTGCTCTGCAGTGAGGTAGATGAGGTGGGGTGGGGAGAATGGGGTGTTTAGATGAGTCTTGTTAGGTACTAAGCAGGAGGTTTGAAAGGAAAACTAATGGTAGATAGGAAGAAAAGATCATGTGGGCTCTGATTTTATTGAACTACCTTTAGTTGAAAGCTTAGTATTGAGAGCTTTCAGAGGATATTTTGTGGGAGCAAGGGTGAGGTATGTGGGACAAGGAATTCAGTTTGTGATTGAGGAAAGTTATATGGTTATCAGCTATATGGTTATGGTTGTTTATAGGGTGGACAGTAAGCTAGGTAAGATATGAAAGAGCCAAAGGCTTACAATGGGAAAGATCGAGGAATTATACTAATCAAGATAGGAGTGGCTGTGAGTGGGCTAAGTATGATAAATTGAAAAACTTGGGGGGTAGAGGTTATATGTTTGTAAAAAAAAAATAAAGATATATGTTAATAATATTGTTTTGGGGGTTTGAGGTGAAGAAACTAGATAAAGAGCTGAGATGAGGGAGAGAACTTAGATGCCTATTAAAGTAGAGCCAATGAAAGAACAAGTATACAAGAGTAACAAACTAATATTTATATGAAACTATAAAAGAACATAATCCTACATTACTGAATAACTCAAGAAACATACAAATAGCTAATATGATGTTCAGTGGAAACATAGATTAGATATTCCAATTAGATGCTGTGTATGTCATTCCCAAGTAGCTTCTTTGCCAGAGAATCTGAGTGCTCACTCCCCAATTATTTCTCTGATCCCTCCACTGCAAAACTGGGGTTACCTCAGACTCACGACCTCTTTCTGCCAGGTTATAGGCATTTTTGCAGTTTGATGCAGTCCAAGTTCATGGGTTAGGAACTCTTGCTGTCCCTTTCCTTGGGTGTGATCATGGATTCAGCAGACAAGTTCACTGGCTCTAATATGTTCACTGAGTCAGCATTATTCCTATGCAATCAATTAAACTACATCTGTAACAGAATAATCCATTACAGTGCTATCTATGAGGGCTAGTTGAGAAATATCATACCATAAGACTGTTTTGGGTCTCTGTTTAGCAATGGGAACACAGCACTAATGTGAGCCTCCCATCCTATGTAACTCAGGCAGAAACTGGTGTCTGATTGCAGGAACTGAATCCAGCCCTGGCCTGTCAGCATGATTCTTCCCATTCTGCTCTTCAGGTGTCAGCAATCTCGCATGACTGTCCTTCCCTCATCCATTTGGGGAACTTGGCAGTGTTAAGCTGCCACCAAGGGGCGATCTGGAACTGAGACTGAAATACCCAGACCTTCCCCATAATGGCATCCTCTTCAGCTCTTGCTCCATGTACTGTGTCCTGGGGTGCTTGTACTGAAGACACTCACCTACTGGTGTTTCTGGAGGACTGCTGGAGAATTAAGAGTCTCACATTCTTTCCACTGTCTCCGAGTACATAAGCATCTCCTAGTCTTGATGCTGTTCTCTGTGAGCAGAGAAGTTGTTAGTTTCACTGTGCCTCCTGGCTGGCTGCCATCAAGTCACTGTTTGTGATGCCTTGGTTTCTCCTCTGTGATGTGGGCCACCTCTTCTCTGTTGCTCTACCCTATTCTCTTATCCTCTGCCAGGTCCCTCATTGTTCCCGTGTACCCTTGCTTCACTTTGGTTTCTCCAACCTACTATCCTCCAGACTCCAGACACTGTCCTGGAGAAGCTGAGCTGTTAGCACCCACTGCTGTGCTATCTTGTCTCCTCCCATAACTTCTTGAAACTATTAATCTGTTTTCCATCTCTATGACTTTGTCATTTGAAGAATATTCTATAAATGGAGTCCTATTCTGTGTGATATTTGGAAATTTCCTTTTTTATTTAACATTATGTACAGAGGGAATGAATTAACTTTTTGTGTTTAATCAACATGATGGAGAAAGTTGAATCTCAGTGAAATTACCCCTATTTCCTGCTAATTAAGGTCAGACACTAAGTCTGAACTAGTCTAAGAATTTCTTAATTGTACTTTTCATGGGGCTAAGGCCCATTCCTGACCATCCTGGCATCCTTGTGTTAATTCCTAGGTATCAGCCCAGGTAGAAGCCATTATGCTAGGTTACCTCTTTTTTGGTCACTTCTGAGATAGAGTAAGTCCTTTGCTTTGGGCAGAGATTTATTTTTAAAGGTTAGTTAGCCAGGAGGAACCAGTATGTCAAAGTTATAAAGAAATTTAGACTCCTCTGAGTACAGTCTCCTACTTAATACTTCAAGCCCTTATTCTGTCACCTAGCTAGACTGTCACTAAGTATTCAATTCAGATGCTAGATAAGTAACTGATCACTACCTATTCTGAAGAACAGTTTAGTTCTGTAGAGAATTCTTCATAGAACCTAAATCTGGCTGTTTATTTTTTATTTATTTATTTATTTTTATTTAAGAGAAAATGGACACAGAAAAGAGAAACGAAAAGCAAAAGAGACGAACAGCAACAACAAATCCGATACAATAATATTAGAGGTTTACAAAATGAGATGATTGGAATTTGACAGTAGTTGTAATATTGCATATCGTTACCTTCAAAGGGGTTGTTCAGATTAACAGATACAGACATGTAGAATTGATCTAATCATGTGAGTATTAACTGTTCTTTTTCAGTAGCTAATGCATTTAGTAATATAGTCATTTTGACTATCTTTTGTATACTATCTATAAATTTATGTCTTTTTCCTTTTCCCTTCCTTCTTTCCTCCTTTCCCCTTAGAATACCTCTTGTTGTCTTTAAAATAACTGCCCATATCATCAGGCCTGATATAATCAAACAAAATAGTTCAGAATAACACCAA
>RJWM01006886.1:25603-64029 GCA_004363535.1 Dasyprocta punctata | reverse complement strand
CAGCACGGATTGCGGCTTGTAGCTTGCAGCCGCCATGAACTGTAGCCCCGTCATCCCATGCTGCCTTGGAGCCCACTTTATGGACTGAAACTCCCGAGAAACTGTAAGAATAAACCTTTCCTTCCCTAACTTTGGGCGTCAGGTATTTTGTCTCGGCAACGAGCAAAAAGTAACTAAGACAGAGTCCAACAAACAGCAACAACAAATCCGATACTGTAGCATTATAGGTTTATAAAATGAGATGATTGGAATTTGACAGTGGTTGTAACATTGTATATCGTTACCTTCAAAGGGGTTGCTCAGATTGACAGATATAGACATGTAAAATTGATCTAATCATATGAGTATCAACTGTTCTCTCTCCATAGTTAATACATTTAGTAGTATAGTCATTTTGACCATCTTATGTATACCCACATATAAATCTGTGTCTTTTTCCTTTTCCCTTCCTTCTTTCCTCCTTTCCCCTTGTAATACCTCTTGTTATCTTCAAAACAACTGCCCATGCCATCGAGCCTAATATAATCAAACAAAATAGTACAAAATAAAACCAATAACAAATAAAACAGTGGAAACAATACATAGTAATACAACGTTGATTTCTATAATACCTCATATCATCTTCTAAGCAGTTGCCTATATCATCTGTTATAATATAATCAAACAAACCAAAATAGGTTAAAATCACTCAAAACAGAACAATGAAAGGAATACAGGGTTTCAAAACAAGGTGATCAAATATCAATAAAGGCTACCCTAATATATTTTGTTATCTTTGAAATAGCTGTCTGTGTCATCATATATAATGAAATTAGGCAGGCCGAGATAGCATAAGATCAAACTAAACTGCTCATTGAAAACAATACTGGACTCAAATCCCGATGATGGATTATTCAATTGTCTGCCCCGCTCAGTGATATCCCTCTGCCACTGTTTCTGGAGCTGTGGACATTTTATCTCTAAAATGGCCTTCAGTATTCTTTGTAGGGTTGGCTTGGTTGTCATAAATTCCTTCAGTTGTTCTTTGTCGTGGAAGTATCTTGTTTCTCCATTGATTTTGAAAGATAATTTTGCAGGGTACATCAATCTGGGTTGGAAGCTGTTTTCTTTCAGGGCTTGAAATACTTCATTCCAAGCTCTTCTTGACCTGATGGTTTGTGTTGAGAAGTCTATCGTGATTCTGATGGGTTTTCCTTTGTAGGTGATCTGTTTTTTTTTCTCTAATAGCTTTTAATATTCTGTTTTTGTGTTGAATTTCTGGGATCCTGATTATTATATGTCTGGGTATAGGTATATTTTGGTTATGTTTAGCTGGAGTTCTATATGCTTCACTTATCTGAAAGTCTCTTCCTGTTCCTAAGCTTGGAAAGTTTTCTGAAATTATTTCTGTGAATAGGCTTTTAATTTGATTTGTATTGACCCCTGCTTTTTCACTCACACCTTTTATTCTCAAGTTATGTTTCTTTGGGTTGTCTTGCAGCTGTTGTATTATTACTTCCAGGTTTCTTGTTATTTTTAAGAGATCTTTCCTTTCTCGATCCCAGGCTTCAAACCTGTCTTCCAGGTTTGAAAGTCTATCTTTAGTTTCCTTCAGGTGATTTTGCCAACTTTCATTGGAGTTTTGATTTCCTGGTATTCTCTTTGAATCTGTTTCATGTACTCTAAATCTTTTTTGTATTGTTTATTTCTCATTTCACTCATTTTCCTATGCTCCATTTTTTCATCTATGTCTCCTTTAGAGATGCCTAGCAATTCTTTTATTATGTTTTTCCTTTCTTCTTTTAGTTGAATTAGTATTTCTGTTCTAATTTCTTTTATAGCTTCATGAAGTTGTTTCTTCACGTCAGTTGTCATCACCTCAGAGACTTTAGTTGTGGGACTCCTGACCTCTTCTGCGTTTGCTTCTCCTGGGTTTATTCTGCTTGGATTGGGGGCCAGAGACTGCCTTTTGCTTCTTTGTCTTGACATATTCCTGGGTTGTTCTGGACAAGTGTGTACTAGGGATTTTGGTATTGCTTGCGTTGTCTATAATTTCTTAAATTTAGACTGATTCTTCTAGCCAGTGCTGATTGTGAATATCTGATGTTTACCACTGGGTGCGCTGTTACAGCGCTGTCTGCTGCCTTTTCCCAGCCCGCCTTGGCTCCCTGAGGTCTGGGATAGTGCGCAGGGGTGGGGCCACAGCCTGGGAACCTGGGCCCGTTATCTGCGAATCTTCCGCTATCACCCCTAGGGCACGCGTGGAGCCATGGTCTCCATACCGAGCTGGTCACCCACCGGTACCCTCCAGGGCTCAGTTGGAGTGACCTCCACGGGACTCTGTCCAACCAGGAGCAACTCCGTCCCCAAAATGGCTGCCAGTCCCTTGCTCTCCCTCGCGGGGATTCAGAGTCTGTGCACTCACTGTCAGCCAGTCTAGTCCTCCAGGTCTGCTCCCCCTGTCCACTGCCACCCTCCTCCAACGCCACCTCTCTAGGCAGAGGCCTCCAAGGTTGTCACCGCCTCTGTGACCACAGCACTCTGTCCATGCATCCCCAGGTTCCAGCAACTCCTTTCACAGAGTGGGTCCGGCTCCGGGCAGAGGCACCGCCAGCCACTCCCCTCCTTATCTAAGTGCCTCTTTCCACTCTTTCTGTGGGCTTCAATTCTCACTTTAGATTCTTCCTGGGTCCAGAGGACCTACCTCCCTCCTTGGCTTCCCCATGTTGCTATATTCCAGCATCTGGACGGTATCTTTCACGGAGGCTGCTTACCCTGCTGTTTACCATTCCACCATCTTGTCCCACCTTCAAATCTGGCTGTTTAAAATAGCTTCCCCCTGAAATGAGACAGAACATAGCCATTTCATCTTTTGTATTATTAGCCCTTCAAGTCTGTGAAAATTGGAATCATGGTCCTCCTGAGTATTCTCATCTTGAGACCTAAGAGACAGAGTAATGTAAGGAAAGGTGCCTAGCTCTCAGACTCAAATAAATGTGGTTTCATTCTTACTTCCGGTACTCACTGCATTTGTGGGTACTTGGTTAAGTGTCTTTCATCGTGTAGCCTCAGTTTCCTGAATTCTAAAATGAAGACAGTAATTCCTGGTTTGCAAGTTTGTCATAAAGATTAAATAAAATAATAGTTGTCAGGTGTATAGCATGCAGTAGGTTCTCTGTTTGCAAACTTAGAATTGTGAGATCTGTAGTTATGCTCAGAATACTGAGTATAAGTTCTGTTGCTTTACAAAGATAACAAGTTGTTCTCTTCCCTTGTATGGCTTCATTGACATTCTTTTCTTCTTTCCCGTTTAGGTTTGCGAGAGAACAGGAGACATCCTGCCTCCTACCTGGTCCACGGTGGCAAAGCCCTGAATTTGGCATTTAGAGCATGGACAAAGAAAGAAGTAACTATTTTTTTTTTCTTTTCTTTTTATTTTTGAGACAGGTTCTTGCTATGTAGTTCAGGCTGGCCTTGAACTCGCAGTGATCCCAAGTGCTGGGATTACAGGCATGCTCCACCACACTCATTAAGAAGTAAATGTTCTTATTTCCCTATCTCCTCAGGAGTTCTGCTGTCCATAGTCATAGGGTATGGTAGATGGTTTAGAGAGAGAGAAAAGACCAGAGAGGCTTGTGGGCCCCTGGGTGAAGAGTGGAAGACTACAATAAGATTTTTTGGATTATATTTTTAAACCTTTTATTCTTTTTCTTTTTTTCTTTTTTTTTTTTTGTCTTTTTGAGACAGGGTCTCACCATGTAGTCCAGTTGGCCTTGAACACACTTTGTAGCCCAGGCTGGCCTTAAACTCCAGGGATCCTCCTGCCTCAGCCTCCTGAGTGCTGGGATTATAGGCACATGCCACCACACCTGGCTCAAACGTTTTTTTCTTGTATACAGCATATTGTGGGGTTTTGTTTCTTGATCCATTCTGTCAATCTGTGTCTTTTGAGTGGGGAATTGAGACCATTCACATTAAAAATTTTTACTGAAAGATACTCACTTTTCCCTATCATTGCTTCATTTTCCTGTTGCTGATTTTTTTTTTCTTTCTGGTTAACCACTCACCCTGCCTGGTGTATTCATTCTATTACACTTTTTGGTATTGTTGATTTTATTGTCTCTTTGTAGGATGTCCTTGTGAAAGTTTTGTATTGCTCCTTTGCTCTTCATGAATTTCTTTTTTTTTTTTTTTTTGATGGCACTGAGGATTGAACTCACAACCTCATGCCTGCCAAGCAGGTGCTTAAGCTGCTGAGCCACACTCCCAGCCCTGGTTTCTTTGAGACATGATTACACTGTGTAGTTCAGGCTGGCCTTGCACTCACATTGTAGCCCAAGCCGACCTCAAACTCACAAGGCTCCTCCTACCTCGGCCTCCGGAGTGCTGGGTTTAAAGGCATGTGCCACCTCGCCCGGCTATGAATTTCTTGAGGTACTCTTTGTCATGGAAAGACCTTACTTCTCCATCAATTTTGAATGATAGATTTGCAGGATCTTGGTTGGAACTTGTCTTCTATTAGAGCTTGAAATACTTTACTCCATGCTTTCCTGGCTTTTAAGATTTGTGTTGAATTCTGCTGATGGGTTTACTCTTATGATATATTGCTTTTTGCTAATAGCTTTTAAGATTCTGTCCCTTGTTGGATTTCTGGTAGCTTGACTATAATGCAACATGGAGAGGTTCTCTTTTGATCATGGGTTTTTGGAGTTCTATATGCCTCATTTATCTGCATGTTTACTCTTTCCCTGTATTTGGAAAATTTTCTGTTATGATTTCTGTAAACAGGTTTTTTATGCCCTTTGTGCTGTCTTCTGATTTTTCACTTATTCCAATTAATCTTAATCTTGTTTTTAAATGGTAGCAAAATTTTATTAAAGGTAGGAAAAGAAATGCCCGACAGTGAGTGTGGGCCAATTAAAACCAGGAAAAGAAGTATATCATGTTGTGCGAGCGGAGGCTACTATGCAAGATTAAACACAGTGACCAATCTTATTCTTCTTTGCCTCATCTAGCATTGTCGGGTCCATTATTCATGTTCTCATTTTCAAGGTGTCTCTGAATAATTGTCTTTGAAAACATCCCGTATCTTCTAATTTTTTTTTTTTTATACTGGGGATCGAACTCATGACCTTGAGCTTACCAGCTTACCAGGCAGGCGCTTATGTCACTGAGCTAAATCCCTGGCCCCCTATCTTCCAATTCTGATATTCCAACCTCAAGTTGGTTGTTTCAACTCCCCATACTTTCAATAGAGTTTTTAATCTTCCGGATTTCTGGGAAGGTTTTCATGTTTTGTATGTTTTTTTTTTCCTGCACAGTTAGCTTTCTATTAGTGTCTTCTGTGAGATCCGAGCACCTCATCAATCTGTTTTTTAGTCCCTTCTGTTGTTCTTTTGAATAATTTGGGTGACTTTCATCCTACCCTCCCTTGAGGCCCCCAGAATTTGGTTTGAGGGAATGTGGAGTTTTGGGTGGCATTTTTATTTTGTCTTGTCTAATCGTGTTTCTGTTGTTTTCTGTTTGTTTGTTTTGTTTTGTGCTTAGGTTTGCAGTCCTTATAGTGGAAAGACTCTGTCCTTAGCATGGAGTTCCCTGTAGTTAGTCTGCTTTTCAGTGATATACTCTAGGTGTGGCTTAGTGTTTTGCCTCAGTCCCAATATCTGACTGCCTGTGTTAATTTGGGAGGGGAAGATGCAGTGCATTTGACCTAACACCCTGTTCTCTGGGAATTGACCACAGTATTGATAATGTCATAAAGGTAATCCAGGTGTTGGCATACAGAGAAAACTCATGAATAGCATCAATTACGCAATTCTGGCAGTATCAGTACATCATGGGCAGTAATAACATCCAAGACAATTTGGATATTGACGTACCATAAGAACCAGTAATGTACCATTTTAACCATAGGAAAGAAATCCACAATTAACAGTTTAAACACGTAAGACAACCCTGGTATTCCCATATAACAAATATGTACTAAATGTAACAAGTATATCTCTGCTATTGATAGAAAAGAATTCAACAGTAAGACCATAGTGTAAACTGTCTTTCTAAAGATTAATAAAAATGATACTAGCGTATTAACGATGTTAATAGAAATGGTATTAAAGTGTTAAAGATGTAAGGGTTTTGGAGTGGGACAATGCAAGAGGAAAAATTTACAAAAATTAATAGGAGATGAAAAGGAGGGAAGAGAAATGAGACAAAGAAGTCTATTAAGAAGTAGAAGAGTATTTATAGAATTTGATAAAAGTAACACAGATAAAGACCAAATGAGAAATAGAAGATAAAAGGAAAGAGGGAGGATAGAAGAAAAATAAAAAAGAATAGAGTAAGGATAAGATAAAATTAAAAGTGAGGGCTGCCATCTGGACTCTGTCATGGGTAACAAGCACAGGCAGGGTGAAGCAGCCAGCCCAGCCCCTGCACAAACAGAGGCTGCCATTGGGACTCTTATGTGTAGTCATCATGGGCTGAAAGACTCATTCAGCCACACCTTAGAGAAGCTGCGAGTGTCTGAAGAAGTCCACCCCACATGCCACCTCCTTAGGAACTTCGGTTAGGAGAAACCCAGGTGCCTGGCCCATCTTCCTACACTGTGGACAGGTAGCCAATTTGGGAAGCACCTAGGACACCACAACACACTTGTCCAGAGGAACCCAGGAAACTGTCAAGACGAAGGAGCAAAAGGCAATCTCTGGCCTTCAGCCCAAGCAGAAGAAGTCCAGAAGACTTAGACATGGGTGAAAGTGAAAGTCACACACCTAAAATTCCTGGGATGATGGCAACTGAAGTAAAGAAACTACTTCGTGAGGCTGTAAAAGAAATCATATCAGACATAATAGGTAAAAGAAAAAATGACAAAACATAAAAAAAGGGTTGCTGAGCATATCTAAAGAAGACATAGGTTTAAAAAAAGTCAAGCATAGAAGAATCAGGGAAACTTTGAATGAACAATATAGAAAAGAATTGGAATGCATGAAACAGACTCACTGAGATATCCAGGAAATTACAAACTCCACTGAAAGCTGGCAAAACCACTTGAACACAACTGAAGATAGACTTTCAGACCTTGAAGACAAGATGGCAGCTAGCAATCATGAAAGAAAGATCTCTTAAAAATAACAAGAAACTAGGAAATAACAATTCAGTGGCTACCAGACAACACAAAGAAAAATAATTTAAGAATGATAGATGTCAGCAAAAAAGCAGGAGTCAACACAAATGGCATAAAGAGACTATTTACCAAAGAAATAGTAGAGAACTTCCCAAGCATGGGAAAAGGAACTGACATGCAGATAAGTGAGGTATATAGAACTCCAACTAACCATAACCAAAATAAATCTATATCCAGACATATAACAATCAACATTCCAGAAATTCAGCACAAGAACAGAATATTAAAGGCTATTAGAGAAAAGAAACAGATCACCTATAAAGGAAAACCCATAAGAATCACAACAGACCTCTCAATCCAAACCATCAAGTGAAGAAGAGCTTAGAGTGAAGAATTTCAAGTCCTGAAAGAAAACAACTTCCAACTAAAATTGATGTACCCTGCAAAACTCTCTTTCAAAATTAATGGAGAGTGCTGGGGATATAGCTCAGTAGCACAAACGCATACCTGGCAAGTGCAGGGTCATGAGTTGGATCCCCAGCACTGCCCCCCCAAAACCCAAAATTAATGGAGAAACAAGATACTTCCATGACAAAGAACAACTGAAGGAATTCATGACCACCAAAGCAGCCCTACAAAGAGTACTTGACCATGGCCCCAGGAACAGCAACAGAGTGAGATCACTGAGTGGGGCAGACAGTTGAATGGAGCGGGAAAGTAGGGAGCCAACCGCAGGAAAAAAACATGAAAGAGATGAACCAGTATATGTTGACTATAAACATTAATGTAGACTATCTCAATTCACCAAAAAAAGAAACACAGGCAGAATGGATCAAGGAAGAAGATCCATCAATATGCAGTATACAAGAAACACATTAATTTGCCGGGCGTGGTGGCACACGCCTTTAATCCCAGCACTCGGGAGGCTGAGGTAGGAGGAGTGTTGTGAGTTCGAGGCTGGCTTGGGCTACAACATGAGTGCAAGGCCGACCTGAGCTACATAGTGCAACCCTGCCTCAAAAAACCAGGGTCAGGAGTTTGGCTCGGCTCAGTGGCTTAAGCGTCTGCCCTGGCAGGTGCGAGGTTGTGAGTTTGACCCCTGGTGCCGCAAAAAAAAAAAAAAAAAAAAAGAGAAACACATTAACTCAAAAGTAAATTCATAGACTGAAAGTCAAAGGAGAGAAAACAATGCTCCATGTGATAAGGAACCAGAAAAAAGTAGGGGTAATTTGCCCATCAGCCACAGAATGGATAAGAAAGATATGACATTTTTGTACAATGGAAAGCTACTCAGCTATAAAGAAGGCTAATCACAGGTCTCTTGTAGGTAAATGGATGCAACTTGTGGTCATGCTCTTGGGTGAAATTGTTCAGACTCACATAGGTGAGCATCAGGTGGCTACCCTAGTATAAAGAACTGAAGGAGTTGGTGGGATGCAAAATGTACAGTAGATATTGTGAATGTGAAAGGGGAGATGTCTAAAAAGGGAAGATGGTAGCCACTGATAATTCTCTATTATTTTTTTCTAAAGTCCTGTATCATTTTCAATTTATTTTGGTTGGTTTTATTCTGTTTGGTTTGTTATGCTTGATACATTGTGTCAACTTGAGAAGTTTAGAAGTTTAACTAAGAGACTCAGCAGGGAGCCAGGATCCTTACTTTGTAAATATCCTCAGTCTGTGCAAAGGAGGGCAAGGATATTTTGTGAGTGCTACACCTGCCCTGGTGGGGGTGGCAGCCTGCATACAATATAAGGGAGGAGAAGAGGCTTGTTTTTCCCCTTTTTATTTTGGTTGCTGCCTTGAAGTATTGCCCATTGTTATGCTACTCTGCCTTGGAGCCAGCTGATTGATTATGGACTGAAACCTCCAAAAACTGTGAGCTAAATAAACATTTCCTTCATTTTGGTTGTCAGGTGTTTTGTCCCAGCAATGAGAGAAAAGTAACTGAGACAGAAATTTGGTACCAGAGAAGTGGGGTTGTTGCTGTGACTATTCCTGATCATGTGGTTCAAGAACCTTTGGGAATGGCTTGTGGGAAGAGTTTGGAATGGTTCAGAGATGTCACCTGAATGTATAGAGTTGGAATGCTTTAGGCTGTTGTGTAGGGGAGATTCTGTTCAGAGCTCAGGAGACAATAAAGCTGATAGAAATCCTACTGGTAAAGACCAGGCTTAGGAGGTTTCTGCTGGGAAGAAGGATGCACTGGTTGCAGGACTCCACATGATGTGTGTTATGGCTTGGCAGAAAGTTTGTCTGCATTTTGTTCATGCCCAGAGACTTTGCCTGAGACTGAAATTAAGGGCAGTAGACTGATTAATGTGGCAGAAGAAATTTCAAGGCAGTTGAATGTTGAGGCTGTTGCATGGCTATTGTTGGCAGCTTTCAGCCAGATTTATGTTGCACATCAAGAGCAACGAGCCCAGCAGGGTGATTTAAAACGTGAATTTGACCAGAAAGGAAACTTCAGTAAAGCTGTAGATTATAAAGTTAGAACTGAGGAGATCTTGATTGCTGAGAAAGAACAAGAAAATAGAAAAGATGGCCTCAGGGCATCATGGGAAGCAGCAGGTCCCCTGCTTTGCAGCCTCAAAACTGCAAAAGTGAAAGACTTTTCTTAGAGGAGAAAGCCACAGAGCACAATGTTCCAGAATGGTGGCAACATAGAAAATTTTTTCTTCACAATCAGGTTCAGAGTACTCAGCTATCCAGGCACTTGACCCCGATAGTCAAGAGAGAGGAAAGCTTGGCTACTGCTCCAGCTAGCAGCAGACCTCGGCATCATCCTTGTGGTGCTGGTTTTAGGTGGATACAGAATGCAAGGTTCTTAGGTTAAAAAGGCTTCCACCCCAATTTCAGAAGGCTGGGGAGGCCAGGCAGTGTGCCCCTGAGAAGGCAGTGTGTAAAGCTGCAAGTGTAAAGCCAAAGGTGCAGCAGAGAACCCACAAGTTTGGAAAAGCCAGGAGCATGGATTGTCTAAGGAAACCTGCAAGGAGAGAGCAAAGCAAGCCCAAGAGAGAAGTCTTGGGAGCTAAAACCACTAAAAGTGCTGTAGCGGTGGAACCATACAAGCCCTTTGGAGCTCACAGTTTGCCACAGATTGCCTCAGATGCTGGATAAGCAACTATAGGACTTAACATTTGCCCTGCTGGATTTTGGACTTGTTCTGGTCCCAATCCTTTGTACCCTCCTGTTTGCAACTTTTGGAATGAAAATGTTTATCTTGTGCCATTGCATGTTGGAAGTGTTTAACTTTGTTTTCATTTATACAGGGCCTTGCAGCTAAGCTTTGCGTTATATCTAGGAGGAGACTTGGGACTTAAAGTTTTTAGCAATGCTAAAACTGTTAGGACTTTGGCAACTCTTGCAGATGGAGTAAATGCCTTTTGCATAAAGGGATATGCATCAGTCTTTGGGGGCCCAAGGACAAAATGTTATGTTTCTAATGTAACATAAAGTTGATAGAGTTAATGTTGGTTCTTAAGGATTGTTAATCTGTGTTAAATTGTTCAAGTTGCAAAATGTTAAGGATAAGCATGCCTTTGTATCTGGCGGCCGATTTAAATAAATATGTCTGATTGCCAAGTTGACAAGGGGTGGATTGGTATGGTTGATACATTGTGTCAACTTGAGAAATTTAGAAGTTTAACTGAGACTCAACAGGGAGCCAGGGTTCTTACTTTGTAAACATCCTCATTCTGTGCAAGAGGAGGCACAGAGATCTTGTGAGTGTTACACCTGCCCTGAGGTGTGAGTTGGCCTACGTACAATATAAGGGTGAAAAAGAGGCTTCTGCTCCTCCTCTTTTGCTCTGGCTGGTTTTGCTTCCTGCTGTCTTGAAGTGTTGCCTCTGTGCCATGCCACCCTGTCTTGGAGCCAGCTGATTATGGATTGAAACCTCCAAAAACTGTAAGCTAAATAAACCTTTTCTTCCCCAATTTTGGGTGTCATGTATTTTGTCTCAGCAATGGGAGAAAAGTAACCAAGACAGTTTGATTTGGTTTGATTTTATTATATCTGATGGCATGGGCAGCTATTTTGAAGATAACAAGGCATATTATGGTAGGCATTGTTGATTTCCTGTTATCTTGTTTTGAAGTCCTGTATTACTCTCATTGTTTTGTTTTGATTGGTTTTATTCTGTTCTTTTTTTACAAATTTTATTAGGCCTGATGGTTTGCACAGCTATTTTGAAGATAATGAGAGGCATTGTGGTAGCCATTGTTGATTTCCTATTATCTTGTTTTGAAATTCTGTGTTACTTTCACTTTTGTTTTCATTGGTTTTCTTCTGGATTTTAATGTGTGTGATGGTATAGACAGCTATTTTGAAGATAACAACAGGCATTATGGCAGCTATTGTTGATTTCCTGTTTTCTTGTTTTGAAGTCCTATATCGCTTTCAGTTTTGTTTTGATTGGCTTTACTATTTTTTTCCTCTTAAAATGAAAAATTAAAAAAAATTAAAAGTGAAAAGAAGGACAATGAGAGGAAAAAAGAAGAAGAAGAAGAAGAAGAAGAAGAAAAGGTCCAAGGAAAATTCCCCAGACTCCAGTAAACCCGTGAAGAAGAAAAGAAGGAAGACTAGAGAAAAAAAAAGGAATCCAAATACAGAAAAAAAATTCTGTACTTTATTTATTTGGTGACAGGGTCTCACTGTGCTATTCAGGTTGGGCTTGAACTCACTATGTAACCCAGGCTGGTCTCATACCAGGATTATAGGCATGCACCACCACGCCTGGCCATCTCTGTACTTTGAATGAGTGCTTTTCCTTTCTGGATCTGTAGTTTTGTAGTCTAGCAATTTATGGTTTTCTCTGCCTAGCCTTCTAGCCTGTGGGTTTGTGAGGTCCTTGTCTATTTCAGAGGCCCCTCTGTTTAATCCAGACCAAATAATAGATAAGGAAGGCAGTTAGATCCCAGATCTGTGAAGAGCACAGACAGTAAGGCAAAGGCTCAAGTACTTGATTTTGGCACTTTCAGATCCAGCACAACTCAAGCCTGGCATGGCCTCCCACCTGAAGGATGGGGCTTATGTCCCTCCCAGCTCAAGATCAAACCCTTTAGTTGGTCTTTTTTCCAGCCTGTTCATTGTCCGAATCTATCTCCTCTGGCTGGCTCTCATGTAGTTACTGTGGGGGGGGGTAATACTGGGAACTCTGTAGTGAAGACATCCCCCAACTGTTCTGAGTTCCAGATTTATACAATCAGCCCCTTCCTGGAATGATGCCCCACCAAGCACTCTCCATAAATATGCTGAGTGCCTGCTCTGTGACCCCTGTGTGACCATTGCCTGCTGTGTTAAGGATGGAGAGTCCAGATTGTTTCTCTGTGTTGTGATTCATCTCTCAAATTTTTGTGTGGCGTTTAATTTTCTTGTCAGTTCCTTCATAATTTCCAGTGATTTACTTCTATTTCTTCTTCAAGTTTTTATTTTCCAGTGTTTGGATTCCAAATCTTGGAGAGGCTGAATTTTGCTGTTGCTCATCACTCTACCATCTCGATTCTCTCCAAACCTTTCATTCTGAGTATGAAAAGTAATACATATTTACTATTTAGAATTGAAAGAAATATAGAAGAGGACTGGGCATGGTGAAGCTCACCTGTGATCCCAGCACTTGGGACGCTGAGGCAGGAGGATTGCGGTCAGTTTGCACACACACACACACCCCTGGCTATAAAGTGAGTTCAAGGCCAGCCTGAACTACATAGCAAGACACTGTCTCAAAAAAAAAAAAAAAAAGCAAAAACAAACAAAAATAGAAGAATATAAAAAAGGAAAAACCTCTTTAATTTAATTTTTTCAATCAGATTTTGTTGGTACATTTTAGATAGCATCTTTAATTTTACCTCTGCGAAGAAACTACCTTTAATGGTTGAGTATATTTCCTTCTGGTATTTTTATATGCATTTAAATAATATAATTGCTGTTGCATTGTATGTTCAGTTTTTTTTTTTTTTTTTTTTTTTTCCCGGCACTGGGGTTCAAACTCACAACTTCACGCCTGCCAGACAGGCACTTAAACCACTGAGCCAAACTCCTGGCCCTATTTTTTTTTTCTTTTTAATTTAAGCGAAGAAAAAAAGAGGCATATATAACAAAGACAACAAGCAAAATAGACAAACAAATGACTAGAGTAAATGCACAACAGTAACATTGCAGGTTTACAAAACAGGATGATAGAAACCTGACAATGGTTGCAATATTGCATATCGTTATCTTTAAAATGCTTACTTACATTAACAGATATAGACATGTAAAATTGACCTAATCATATGAGTATTAATTGTTCTTTCTCAGTAACAAATACATTCAGCAGTGTGTTCGTTTTCGTTATCTTACATATACATATATACAGATTTATGTCTTTTCCTTTTCCCTTTTCTCTTTCCTCCTTTTCCCTTCCCAATTACTTTTGCTCTTCGAGCTGCTTTTTACCCTTACATAGTGTTTATTATAGATTTTGGATCATATATACTTTTTCAGTTTCTGACACTAGGGAGACAATATGGTATTTACACATGTGGGTTTTATTTTTTTTTTTTTTTCGGCACCGGGGATTAAACTCACAACCTCGCACCTGCCTGACAGGCACATAAGCCGCTGAGCCAAACTCCTAGCCCTGGTTTTTCGAGGCAGGGTCGCGCTGTGTAGCTCAGACTGACCTTGCGGTTGCGTTGTAGCCCAAGTCGGCCTCGAACTCACAACGCTCCTCCTACCTCAGCCTCCCAAGTGCTGGGGTTAAAGGCGTGTGCCACCACGCCCGGCTACATGTGGGTTTGATTTATCTCACTTATGAGTATGGTTTCAAGTCGTGACCATTTACTTATAAAAGTCTCAATGCAATCCTTCTTAATAGCTGAGTAGTTATCCATTCTTTGATTGATGGGCACTTGGGTTGTTTCCAAGATCTGGGTATTACAAATTGGGTTGCTATAAACATGGGTGCACAGATATCACTGTGGTATGATTTTTTCAGTTCTTCTGGGAAAATGCCCAGCAGTGGGATAGCTAGGTTGAATGAGATCTCTAATCCTAGCTTCTTGAGGAATCTCCACACTGACTTCCACAGTGGTTGCACCAGTCTACACTCCCACCAACAGTGGAGAAGAGTTCCTTTTTCCCCTATAGCATTTGTTGTTGGTTGATTTTTTAATCTTGGCCATTCTTTCTGGAGTGAGATGGAATCTCAGTGTTGTTTTAATTTGCATTTCCCGAATGACCATTGATGTTGAACATTTTTTCATATATTTATTTGCTATTTGTATTTCTTTCTCTGAGAAGTGTGTATTCATCTCAGATGCCCATTTTTGGATTGGGTCCTTGAATTTTAGGGGCCTGATTTCTTTTAATTCTTTATATGTTTTACATAGAAGTCCTTTGTCTGATGGACAATTAGCTAAGATATTTTCTCAGTTCGTGTGTTTTCTTTTCACTCTGTTGGAGATTTCCTTTGACGTGCAAAAGCTTTTTAGTAAGATAGGGTCCCAGTTGCTCATTCTGGGAAGTGTTTCCCGTGCAGTTTGATTTTTGTTCATGAACTCCTTGCCTACTCCTATGTCATGAAGATTTTTCCCTACTCTGTCTTCTAGTAAGTTTAGTGTCTCTGTTTTAATATTCAGACCTTTGATCCATTTTGACTTTATTTTAGTGCATGGTGATAGGCATGGATCTCGTTTTAGTTTACAGCATATAGAAAGCCAGTTTTTCCAGCACCATTTGTTAAAGAGGCTATCTTTCTTCCAATGTACCTGTTTGGCCCCTTTGTCAAAGATGAGGTGGCTGAGTGTGTTTGTAGCTGTGGCTGTATCTTCTAATCCGTTCCATTGATCTTTAGGTCTGTTTTGATTCCAGTACTATGCAGATTATATCACAGTAGCTTTGTAGTATGCTTTCAAGTCAGGGATTGTGATACCTGGTGCCTTAACTTTGTTGCCCAGAATTGACTTTGCTATTCTAGGTCATTTCTGGTTCCAGATGAATTTCAGGAATGCTTTTTCTAGTTCTGTGAGGTAGGCAAGTGGTATTTTGATTGAGATTGCATTAAATCTGTGTAATAATTTTGGGAGAATGGCCATTTTCACAATGTTTGTTCTTCCTATCCATGAACATGGAATATCTTTCCATTTTCTGAAATCTTCTTCAATTTTTTTCTTTAGAGTAATGTAATTTTCACTGTATAGATCTTTTACTTCCTTTGTTAGATTGATTCCTAAGTATTTCATTTTTTTGGATGTTATAGTGAAGGGTGTCGTTTCCCTAATTTCTCTCTCAGTGACTGTTGTTTGTGTACAGGAATGCTATTGATTTTTGAGTGTTCACTTTGTATCCAGCTACATTACTGAATTTGGTTATCACTTCTAGAAGTCTTCTAATGGATTTTTGGGGGTCTTCTATGTAGAGTATCATATCAGCTGCAAATAATGATAATTTCACTTCTTCCTTTCCTATCCTTATTCCCTTTATTTCTTTCTCTTGTCTAATTGCTCTGGCTAATATTTCCAGAACTATATTGCATAGGAGTGGTGATAATGGACATCCTTGTCTTGTTCCTAAATAAGGTTGAAACTTTTCAGTTTTTGTCCATTTAGTAAGATGTTGGCTGTTGGTTTATGGTATATGGCTTTTATCAGGTTTAGGTAGAGACCATCTATTCCGATTTTCTGTAGGGTTTTTATCATGAATGAGTGTTGTGTTTTGTCAAAAGCTTTTTCTGCATCTATTGAGATGATCATGTGGTTCTTGTCCTTGGCCCTGTTGATATGGTGTATTACATGTATTGATTTGCATATGTTGAACCACCCCTGCATTCCTGGGATGAATCCCACTTGATCATGATGTATAATCTTTCTGATAACTTGCTGTATTCTATTTTCCAGTAGTTTATTGAGGATTTTTGGGTCTATGTTCATTAGGGAGATTGGCCTGTAATTTTCTTTTTTGGTTGGGTCTTTCTCTGGTTTTGGTATTAGGGTAATACTTGTTTCCAGGAATGAGTTAGGGAGACTTGCTTCCCTTTTTATTTCATTGAAGAGTTTGAGGAGTGTTGGCATTAATTCTTCCCTAAATTTCTTGTAGAATTCAGCAGTGAATTCATCAGGGCCTGGGCTTTTCTTTGTTGGTAGGGTCCTAGTTACATTTGCAATTTCATTAGCTGAATGGGGTTATTCAGCAGCTTTACATTTTGACTCAGGTTTGGTAATTCATAGGTTTCTAGGAATCTGTCCATTTCTTCTGTGTTATCGAATCTATGTGAGTAAAGGTTTTAGAAGTAGGTGTTAATAATCTTCTGTATTTCCACTGGATCTGTAGGGAATTCACCCTTTTCATTTCTTAGTGCATGAATCTGAGTTTTTCTTTCCTCTTTTTATTAAGGTTGGGTAGGGGTTTGTCAATTTTATTTACTCTTTCAAAGAACCAACTCTTTGGTTCATTAATTCTTTGTATTGTTTTCTTAGTTTCAGTTGCATTAATTTCTGCTCTAATCTTAATAATTTCCTCCCTTCTTTGGGCTTTAGACTTGACTTGCTCTTCTTTTTCTAGAAGTTTGAGGTCCAGCATTAGGTTGTTTATCTGTATTCTTTCCATTTTTGCGATATGAGAGTTTGGTGCTATAAATTTCCCTCTGAGGACTGCTTTCATTGTATCCCACAGGTTCTGGTAATTTGTATTTGCATTTTTATTCAATTATAGATATTGTTTAATTTCTTCTTTAACTTCTTCTGTGACCCATTGGTTATTTAGGAGAGTATTATTTTATTTCCATGTGCTTATGCAGCTATTGTAGGTTTTTTTGTCATTCATTTCCAGTTTTACTGTGCTATGGTCAGATAGTATGCATGGAATTAATTCAGTTCCCTTGCATTTACTTAAGCATGTTTTGTGGACCAGTATGTGATCTATTTTAGAGAATGATCGATGTGCAGCTGAGAAGAATCTGTGTTCTGATGATGATGGGTGGAATACTCGGTATACTTCTACTATGTCCATTTGTTCACAAGTTTGATTCAGTTCTGCTATTTGTTTGCTGATTTTTTGTTTGGTTGATCTGTCTCTCTGTGACAATGGGGTGTTAAGGTCCCCTGTTATAACTGTATTATTGTTTATTTGGTTTTTCATGTCTATTAAGAATTGTCTTACACAGTTGGGTCCTCCCATATTCGGTGCATATATATTTATGATTGTGATCTCTTCCTCTTGAAGTTTTCCCCTAACAGGTATGTAGTGACCTTCTTTATCTCTTTTGATCAATTTCGCCTTGAAGTTTGCATTGTCTGCAAACATAATAGCTACCTCTGCTTTTTTCTGGGTTCCTGTTGCATGGAGTATTGTTTTCTAGCCTTTGATTTTTAGTCTGTGAATTTCCTTTTGAGTGAAATGTGTTTCTTGTACACACCACATTGTTTGGTTTTGTTTCTTAACCCACTCTGCTAGTCTGTTTCTCTTTATTGGTGAGTTGAGACCATTTACATTGATTGATATAACTGATACGTACTGACTCTTCCCTGTCATGATATCTTTCTGTTGTTGGTTTTCTACATTTTCTGTTTAATTATTTGCCCTGCTTAGTGGTTTCCTTTTGTTGTTGTTGTTAAGGATGTGGCTATCTTTGTCTCTTTCTAGAGTGTCTTTCAGTACTCTTTGTAGTGTTGGTTTGGTGGCCATAAATTTCTTCCGTTGTTCTATGTCATGAAAGTATCTTGTTTCTCCATCAATTTTTAAGGATAGTTTTGCAGGGTATATCAATCTGGGTTCAAAGTTGTTTTCTTTCAGGATTTGAAATACTTCACTCCAAGCTCTTCTTAACTTAAAAGGTTTGTGTTGAGAAGTCTGCCGTGATTCTGATAGGCTTTCCTTCATGGGTGATGTTTCTTTTCTCTGACAGCTTTTAGTATTTTGTTCTTGTGCTGTATTTCTGATACCCTTATTATTATATGTCTGGGTGAAGATTTATTTTGGTTATGGTTAATTGGGGGTTCTGTATGCCTCAGTTACCTGTATTTCAGATTCTCTTCCCATGTTTGGAAAGTTTTCTGCTATTATTTCTGTGAATAGTCTTTACAGGTCATTAGTATTGACCCCTGCTTTTTCATTTATGCCTATTAATCTTATGTTATTTCTCTTGGCATCATCTTGCATCTGTTGAATTGTTGTTTCTTGGTTCCTTACTATTTTTAAGAGATCTTTTCTTTCATGACCTTGATCTCCCATGCTGTCTTCAAGATCTCAGCTTCCATCTTCAACTTCATTCAAGCAGTTTTTCAAACTTTCCATGGAGTTTTTCATTTCCTACATTTCCCTTTGCATCTGTTTCATGCATTCTGTTTGTGTCTTATATTGTTCATTCAACGTTTCCATCATTTTAAGTTCTTCTATTTTTTTATCTTGCTCTTCTTTGGATACACAAAACATTTCTTTAATAATGATTCTCATTTGATTTTTTAGGTGAGAGAATGTTTCTGATTTGAATTTCTCTATAGCTTCATCAAGCTGTTTGTTTACTACATTTTCTATCATTTCAGAGAGTCCAGTTGTGTGTCTCCCACCCTCTTCTATTTCAGTATGTCTTGGGTTTGTTCTTAGTGGACTAGGGGACTGAGACTGCCTCTTGGTCTTTTGTTTTGTGATTTTCTTCTAGAACCTATGTGGCTCTGTGTTTTGTGAGGCTGACCGGGCGTTCCCCTGTGGGTGGCACTGAGTGGTGGGTCACACTGAGTCGCGGGACCCGTTAGAGATGGATCCTGTGCGCAGCAAGTGAAGGCGGCCTCCTGGGGCATGCGGGTGGAGTCTCTGCCTTAACTGGGTGGGGGCCAAGTCCTCCTGGTCCCAGGGAGCTAGGCAGAGTGTACCCCGGAATGTGATGTAGCCCGGACCCTGAGTCTGGCTGCACGGAGTTCAGAGCAACATTTCCCGGCCCTAGTTTTTTGAGGCAGGGTTGCACTATGTAGCTCAGGCCAGCCTTGCACTAGCGTTGTAGCCCAAGCTGGCCTCGAACTGACAATGCTCCACCTACCTCAGCCTTCCGAGTGCTGGGTTTAAAGGCGTGCACCACCATGCCCAGCTTGTATGTTCTGTTTTATATTTCAATATATTGGTTTATCTTAATTTTCCTGTGTAACCAGAATTCTCCATAAGCATTGAGCAGTTACATAATACTCTTCTGTTTGGATGTGCCATCTTTATCTGTTCACTTGCTTATTGTTGCTTCCTTTTTATGTGTTTATTTTTAGGGATGTAGTTATAGAGAATCATACAGTAAATATTTGTATGCACTAGTCTTTTTCACTCATCTCTTCCTTATTCCTTCAGGATAGATTCCTGTAAGAGAAATTACTAGGTTAAAGTTCATGAAAAAACACAAACCTCCTGATGCATATTGCCAAATTTGGCTTTTTAGAAATGTATCGATATCCATTTATCCTACTGAATACTAAACAGGTATAAAAGAAAATAAGAAAGCTTTCTGTCTCCTGATTTGGAAAGATCTCTAGAATTTGTCAAGTATATTTGCAAAACCCTATGCATATAGTGTGGTACATTAATAGTAAAAAGGGAGGAAACAAGAATTATATTTGTGTGTGCTTATCACACAATCTGGAGGCAAGCAAAAACTTATGAAAATGTTTACCTGTGGGGGTAGGGTGATGGGAATTATGTCAAGTCAGAGACAGGAGTGACTTTTCAAATATTTATTGTTTTATATTGTTTAATTTTTTTGTCATTTATTTCTTTATTTTTGTCTTTTTGAGACAAGGTTTCACTGTGCATTTTAGGCTGGCCTTGAACTCACTTCATAGCCTAGGTTGGTTTCAAACTCACAGCATTCCTCCTGCCTCAGCCTCCTGAGTGCTGGGAATTCAGGCATGCGACACCATGCCCGCCTTATTTGGTTTTTGAACCATGTGGATTGCCTTTTGAAAGTATTGAAGTTTAAAAAACAGGCCTTAGACAGGCATGGTGGCACACAGGTTTTAGAAATACAAAAAAATAGAAGAAATAGCAATACATATTGAAGGCTCAGATATTCTACAGACTTCTTCCCTTGCATGCAGTGACCTAAGGGGAACTTTCATTCGCTGCAGGCTTAACCCATACAATCTCTCCATTTCCTTTTGCCAACTTTTCTCTCATATTTTTGAGTATCATCTTTTGGGTCTTCCCTTGCTCCCTTGAATCATCTGCACCTGTGCCTTAGCCTCGGCTTCTATTTCTCCACATCCTTTAAGTGTACCTGCCTTTAGTATGTTTCTGACCTCACTCATGAATGAGCTTCAGAGTGACTGTGTTCCAGGAACACTAAAATGGAAGTGGTCGGGTGTATCCTAAAGCTCTCATGCCCAAAGTCGTGAGACCCAGTGACCAAGGAATGGCCCCAAAGAGATGGCCAAAGGGAGCAGTGATAAGTAGGACACAATTCTGAGGAGCCCACCCTTACAGGAAGTCTTTTGTGAAGTCCAAATGACTTATATGAGAGGCATTTGTTCCCTCACCTTTCCAGAGCACTTGGTATGGGAGGGAAATGTTAAGATTATCCAGCAAGGCTCTTGACTTCCCACCCAGCCACCAAAATTAATTCCTTATAGTTTAAAAAAGTTAAAGGAAAAAGGAAACCATAAGAAAAAAAGAATGAAATTCTGTGAAACTTACTAGTCCTCTGGATACATAAGTGACGTGAAAGATGGTAGAAGAAATCACAAAGAAAAACTTCAGAAACATCAGAAAGATGGCAAACAAGTAAAAAGAGACACAAAGCTGGGTTGCTGTTGAGTTATCTGTCGATCTGTAGCTGCTCTGCTAGCACTTTCTGTCTTCCTAAGTGGAGGTGCTGGTTTATCCCCATTGATCTCCTTGAAGTTATTGATTTCATGAGAGTCGTAGCCCAAGCCCAAAAGTGAATTCCTCACACCTTGTATATGTCCTTTACCAGATATATTTGGCAGATATTTTTTCTCGGTCTGTGGCATGTCTTATTAAAGTAGCAGAGGTTTTTCAAATTTTCAATTTTCACTAAGTTCATTTTATCAACTTTTTCTTTTCTGTTTCATGTTATTTGTGTGATAAAACATCTTTGGCTAAACGAAAGTCACAGAAGTTTTTTTCTTCTTTCCTAAAAGGTTTATAGTTTCAGGTTTTTGCATTTAGGTCTATTATCTCTTCTCTGTGTGTGTGGCAGGGCAATGTACAAATGGATCAGAGTTCTTTTATTTCTTTTTTGCATATGAATATCCATTTGATCCAGTGGCAGTTGTTGAAAAGACCTCCTTTTGTTTTTCATTAAACTGCTTTTCAGTGTTTGTTGAAAATCAGTTGTTCATATATGTGTGAGTTTATTTCTTATGCCTCTTGTTTGACAGGCTCTGCCCGACCATGAGGATGAGATCCCGGAGACAGTACGAACTGTACAACTCATTAAAGATCTGGCTAGGGAGATCCGCCTGGTTGAAGTAAGAAGCATGGTGGGAGGGAAAGCAGTTGGGAAGGGCTCAGTACTAAAGTGAGGCCTCTTTAATTGGCATAGAACCTAGGGAAAGGGTTGGGAAGACCCTGCCAAGGGCCTTGTTCATTTAGTAACTCATTCATTCAAATTGTTACTATGTACTTCGAGACTGCCACACATTGGGCTAGACTCTTAGGGTACATAAATAATACAGTGCCTGCCCACAAAGAACTCAGAGTCTAGTAGAGGGCCTTGAGCAAAATTAAGCTTTCTGAACATCAGTTTCCTCTTGTCTGAAATGAGGATAATTGTACCGACTCAATGATTAAGAGGATTAAATAATATGGATTGAACATGAAGTTTAGTTCTTGACACACAGGTTGTGTTCATGGTTTGTTATGGTGGGTGGTGGTGGTAGTTGTAGTCATTGTTCTTATTAATATTTTCACTCAGTCTCTGTATTCTACAAAATGACAGTTCTCTCGGGTCGAAGATGATTACAAAGCCATGTTTCAACAAGTGGCATATACCACAAGGCAGTAAGGTATAGTGGTAAGAGACTCAGAGAAACCTGATTCTAGTTCCTGCTTGGTCACTTGAAAGCTTTTCAGAGCCTTAGTTTCCTCATCTGTAAAATGGGAAACAATTTTACCAACTTTTCAGAGCTTTGGTAGGATTAAGAGCTAATATATGTAGAGCCCCTCGTGCAGTGCCTGGCAGAGTAAGTACTCAATAAATGTGAGCTGTTATTATTAATAAACTTTATAGAAAAGAGAAGAACTCAGTGTGGGCTGGTGAAGTAGCAGAGGCACCAGAGGAGAATTGGACTTGAGGATGTTTAAAGTTTTTAGCTCAGTAACTATGAAGGTTCATTTAGTTTCTAATACATACATCCATGCTAAAGGGCAGTCAAGTGAACTACTGGAAGATGGTCTTCTTGCACCATTGTTTGCAGCACACGTCACTGCCTATACCTTACAGTCCTTACAGTGTCTTACCTCCAGCCTCCTTTTCTTCTACTTCAACTATTAAAATCTTCAGGATTTAGTTAAAGCCCTACCTTTACACCAGCTCTTCCTACTTAAACCAGTCTTGTACAAACAGAGCCTTGGGCTCATTTGACGAGAACTTACAGATAGCTTATATATGGTCCATTGTCTTTCAAATATTTCAAAGGAATGGAATCTTGCTTTTCAAATGAGATCTTACACGGAAGCCCAGTACATAAAATAAATCAAAGCACAACTCCTTTCAATAGGATGAAGGTGGAAGGCCTAGGGCTCTACTTGTTCCTTTCCTATGTTTTCCATCAGCTTCCAGTACCTAGGATTTCTCCCAGGAAGCTCAGAAGAACCACCGAATATCTTTGAAAGTCACCTTTCCTTTAGTTTTACAAGTGAGTAAACAGAGCTCCAGAGTGGTCAGATAACATTTCCTGATGTCACAGAGTTAGGTAGTAGGAAAATTATGACTAGAACTTTTCTCCTTTCAAATCCTGTAGTCCTTAGACTTTGAACCACACAGTTTAGTACTTGATTTTCTTTTTTTATTTATTTTATGTCAGCTACTTTTGGAGTCTTTTTCTCCAGTTTTAACAATAGTGCTGTCCTTTGCTCGTCTTCTTGTCAGTGGCTGGGTAAAGAAATGCCACCCAATAAATTTTTGATGACTTGTGCAAAAACTAGGGTGTGCATATGTGGAGCATCTGCAAGCCACTTCCATGGCATTACCACCAATGCTGGGAATAGACCTCTGCTCTTAGCATAGACAGAACCCTTGAGTAAGCTCTAACCCCCTCGTGTACTAACGCTCTTGTAGGACATCTTCCAACAGAATGTTGGGAAGGCGAGCAATATCTTTGGGCTGCAGAGGATCTTCCCAGCCGGCTCCATTCCCTTAACCAAGCCAGCCCATTCCACTTCAATATCCATGTCCAGGCTGTCACTGCCCTCCAAAAGTGGTTCAAAGAAGAAAGGCCTGAAGCCCAAGGAATTCTTCAAGAAAGCAGAGCGAAAGGGCAAGGAGAGTTCAGCTTTGGGGCCTGCTGGCCAGTTGAGCTATAATCTCATGGACCCATACAATCATCAGGCACTGAAGACAGGCTGTTCCCAGAAAGCAAAGGTGGGTGCTGGCCCATGGGTTCAGCCCAACACTTTTGGGTCCCTTGGAAGAGCAAGGTTTCAAAAGGACAGGCTATCCTGTCCTACTCTCACCTCCCTTAGGGCCCCTGGTGTTTGGCTACCAGTCCCACTCATTTAATAGGCATTTATTGAGACCTTTTCTATGCTTGGCACTGTGATAGGTGCTGTGGATGTAACTCTCAAGAGGTTGACAGGCTAGTAAGAAATATAGGTGTAAAAACAAATGAGTACAATGAAGTATTGTGGATGCCACAATTGGGATGTGTTTGGGTCCCTGAGACACAAAGGGGTTGCTTTTCTGTGATGGGGGAGATGATCAGGAATTCTTTTCCAAAAATATGACACTTGAGCTGAATCTTGAAATGTTTGGATTGCAATGAAATTCTAGAACAATGTGTAAGTGTCAAATTGGAATGTTGAACAGGTCTTTGAGAAATTCCCTCCTCAGTAGGGCTTTACTTTGCCTCAAGATTATGGTATCCTCCATGGACATCTAAAGATGCCCCTGTCCTTTTTTAACGGAGCATGTTTTACAGGATTGATAGTTTCCCCCTGAACCAGCCATATACTGTATTCTCAACCTCTTGTTCCTGTGATCTCTAGGAGTGGGGAGTGGGTGGGGGAGGTAAAGCAGATCTTGATTTAGTAGGTTTTGACAGTGAACTCAACCATGAAACCAGAGGGAACTGGCCTTCTTGATTCACCTGGGAGTCTTAGGCTGGTGACAACTGAGCCTCCTCCTTCTGCAGTTCAACATGACTGGTACCTGCTTGAATGACTCAGATGATGATTCGCCAGACATGGACCTGGATGGGAATGAGAGCCCACTGGCCCTATTGATGGCTAATGGCAGGTGAGGTTAAAAGATGAAACAGAGATACTGGGACCGTTAGTGGCATTATGTCACTAAGTCAGTGTACATAATTGGGATCTAGGAGTTGGGATATAAGTAGGGGATGGGCTGTACATAGAGCAATACCTCAGATATTATCAGGTATCATTGTTTAGATCAGAAAATCACTATAGAGGGAAATTTAGAATCTAATTGGCAGTCCTGAGGTTTTATAAGTTCTAGCATTTCAGCAAGTCAGTGGGGCAGTACCACTGGTAGAAATAAATAGTATAGTAGCCTGTTTAAAAGCATTAGTTTTTTATATACATTTTGTCTTTTTTATTTTATTAGTACATGTTTATAGTACATAATGATTACATTCATTGAATATATCTTTTGTGACTTGATTTTAAGGAATTTAGTTTACAGACCTCTTTGTACAAGTTTGTAAATAGAATGATTCAGTGCTCACTACCTCATGTTTGTAAGTAATTGGAAGCATTCTTTATCAGTAAAGATTGGATAAGTAAATTATGGAATTTGTGTAAAATGTATTACTGTGTAGCTGTTAGAAAGAATGAGGCAGTTTAATATTTGTTGATATAGATGTCCAAGATATATTCTATTTTTGTTTTGTTTGCAATGGGGAGTCTTGCTATGTTGCTTAGGCTGGCTTTGAAACCTGTGTCCAAGATACATTCTTTTTTTTGTTTTGTTTGATACAGGGTCTTGCTACATTGTTTAGGATGGCATTGAACTCCTATGTTCAAGTCTCCTGAATAGCTGAAATTACAGGCATATGCGTTTCTGGCTTCAAGATACATTACATTTCCTTTGTTTTTTTTTTTTTTTGTTTTGTTTTGTTTTTTGTACCAGGAATCGAACTCAGGACCTCGCGCTTGCCAGGCAGGTGCTGTGCCACTAAGCTGTATCCCTGGCCCCTCAAGATACATTAAATGAAAAAATGAGGTTACAAAATAATATATAGCAATAGTTCCATTTTCTTAAAAAAGGCATTTGTACACACATGTATGTTTTTGTGCATGTAGGAAAGCAGTACAGTCTTTCTTTGTGTTTTAAAATTTGCTTTTATAAAGTTTAAACTTCAGTTTGCAAGGTTTAAAACTCAAAAAATGTTAAAGAGCACACAGTGAAAAACTTTGTTCCCATCTGTCTTCCTTTGTTCTCCCCATGGACTACCAGCACCCATGTTTTGCTTCCAGAGATAAATATATTCGAGCAAATAAATATATTTGTTGTATATTTTATGCTTGTTACACCAAATGTTTAACAGTGGTTATCTCTGGAATGTTGGATGGGGAGGTGGGAAAGAAATTTTTCACTTAAATAGTATTCATTGTATGTACAATAAACATGTATTAGTTTCTTTCTTGTTTTCTTTTTTTGAGGTGTTAGGGATTAAATTTAGGGTCTTCCACATGCCAGGCAAAGACTCTCCTATTGAGCTACGTTCCCAGCCCAAAGGAAGTCATTTTGAAATATGCCACAGAAGGCTGGGAATATAGCTCATTGGCATAAGCATCTGCCTGGCAAGTGTAAGGTCCTTTGTTTGATTCTAGGTACCAAAAAAAAAAAAATTATGCCACAGCATTCTGGCAGGATTTCATTATGTTCCTCTGACTGGTCTCAAATACTTGAGTTTAAGTGATCCTTTGCCTCAGCTTCCTGAGTAGCTGGGACAGTGGTCATGTTCTACTGTATCCAGTCTTACTTTTTCTAAAATTAATTTTATTGGTACACTTTTGATATACATAATGATCACATTCATTGTAGGAAATTTGTACCTGTATATAATATATCTTAATTTTTTTTCTCCAACCCCTCCCCTCCCTTCAACCCTTCTTCCCCTCTTTTTCTTAAATCCATTTTATTTGAAAGAGAAAGATAAATAAAACAAATTTCAAAATACAACAATCGAGACAACAATGGTACGTACATCGCGCATTGCCATTCCCAAATCAGTCACCCAGAGCACAAGACATCTGCTTTCAACTGTCTGAACAGTACCAGTGTAAACCTTTCTTTTCAGTGAACTCAGAGAAATCAGTAGCATAATTATCTTAACTGTGTTTTATATATGTGTGTGTATGTATGTGTGTGTGTGTGTGTGTGTATATATATATAGTTTCAGCTTCTCACACTAGTGAGACAATACGATGTTTATACATGCATGTCTCATTTATTTCACTTATGAGTATAGTCTCAAGTTATATCCATTTTCCTATAAAAGTCTCATGTTTGTCCTTCTTTATGGCTGAGGTAGTATTCCATTGTATAAAAGTGCCACATCTTTTTTATCCATTCCTCAGTCAATGGGCATTTAGGTGGTTTCCAAGATCTAGCTATTACAAATTATGCTACTGTCTTCCCCTCCTTATTTACAAAAGTTTTGTTTCCATTTTTTCCCTTTTCCCTTTCTTCCCTTTCCCCTTCCCCCAAAATCTTTTTTTTTTTTTTTTGAGATAAGGTCTCACTATGTAGTTCAGACTTGCTCTCTAGCCCACCCTGGCCTTGAACTCACAGTCCTGTTGTCTCAGCCACCCAAGTGCTGATATTACAGGTATGTGCCACCATACTGGCTTTAAAATAATTTTCAGTGAACATTTTCTGAAAGGAAGAAACCTGTTCCCAAAAATATCATGGTCTTGGTAATCAGCCAAACCTAGTTGGAATCCCAACTCTGAAACATTCATTGTGTGACCTTGGCCAATTAAGGAGCCCTTCTGTACCTTAGTGTCAAAATGAAGCTTACCTTAGAATTGTTATGAGATTAAGTGAAATAATGTATGTAATGTTTTTATAGGGCCTGGCACATAATAGATGCTTATTTAATAAATGGACTTAGTCGGATGATGAACGTGGAGATGAAATGTGATGATGTGGGTATGGCCAGAAGCTAAATAGTTCATCAGTAAATCATGAAGTATGTAGAAAAGCATAGGCAGGGGAGGGAAATAAGGGCTATTATCTAGATATTCAGGACATTAGATAGCAGCAATGGAGAGCCAAGTGCAGAGTACAAACAATGTAGAAACACAAACAATAAGGATCCTTTAATAACAGCCCCTTTGGGCCAGGCATGGTGGTGCACACCTGTAATTCCAGCACTCTAGAGACTGAGACAGGAAGGTTGCCTTGAGTTTGAAGCCAGTCTAGGCTGCGAAGCAAGTTCAAGGTCAGCCTGTACTACATAGCAAAACCTTGTCTCAAAAAGACACCCACATGCAAAAAGAAAATAAGTGCAAATGGACATAAGGATCTTTACTGAGGTAAAAGAAATGTTTTAAAAATCAGATTGTGATAGTGACTGTACAATTCTTTAATTTACTAAAATTCATTTAACTGTACACTTGAAACAAGTTAATTTTGTTGTATGTAAATTATACTTCAAAAGATGTCATTGATAAGTGGAATCTAAAACAGCTGTTATCATAGAAGTTGAGAGCCGAACACTGCTTACCAGAGATAGAATAGGAAGAAGGGGGAGGAGAGAGGCCAATCAAAGGGTAAAATGTTATTGTTTCATGGAAGCACTAAGTTCTGCTATTCTATAGCACAACAGGGTGAGTATAACTAACAATAATACATTGTATATTTCATGGCAGAAGACAGGATTTGAATGTACTCACTAGAAAGAAATAATGACTATGAGAGAATCACTATCCGATATGCTATGAGTTGAAACATTACATGGTAACTCATAAGTATGAACAACTGTTATGTATCAATTGAAAAAAGTATACATATATAAAGGGAATGAAAAGAACTTAATGGTGGCTTAGGCAATCCTGTTGTACATGGTGAACAATATGAAATAAAAAAGAACACGTGGGCTGGAAGGTTTGGTTCAGAGGTAGAGCAATTACCTAGCATGCCAAGCCCCTAGTATGCCAGTACCACAAAAAAAAGTTTACCAATAAACTTAGTAAAAAGGCTTTCTATTAAAAAAAGAACAAGTTTCTGGTAAATCAGTACATTTGCCCATTCAGCAAATAGTGACTTTCTTGAAATGTCTTTCAGTGAATTGGCTATTACTAAACTGGTCTGTTTAGGCCGGACGGGGTGGCACATGCCTGTAATCTCAGCACTTGGGAGGCTAAGGCAGGAGGATTGCTCTGAGTTCAAGGCCAGCCTTGATTACAAAGTGAGTTCAAGGCCAGCCTGAACTACATAGAGAAACCCTGTCTCAAAAAGACAAAAAATAAATAAACGGACCTGTTTTTTATGTCTTTTTTTTTTTTCTTTTTGTTTTTTTGAGACAGGGTCTTATGCAGTTCAGGCTGGCTTTGAAATCACTTTGTAGCCCAGGCTGGTCTTGAACTTGCAGCAATCCTCCTGCCTTGTATGTCATGTGATTGTTGGGAGAGTTAAAAGAGCTAATGCAGAGCCTGTAACTTGGCAAGTGCTCAATGGTAACTAAGTTATCTGTTTTCACCTGAGCAAAATGGGGGTAAAAATACTTACCCAAAGGGTTGCTGTGAGCACTGAATAATATGTAAATAGCTAAGATAGAGGTGGGCATATAGCAAATGCTCAATAAATGATATGGTTCATCTCAGATTTTTAAAATTAACTTCTAATTATGAAAATCTTCAAACATATGAACATATAACAAACTTCCATGCATCATACTGCTAAGCTTTAACAATTATAAACATTACAGTCTTTTTTGTTTCATCTATACCTCAGTCTCCATAAAACACTGAACTTTGAGAAAAGCCTAGACACAGTATCATATTGTCTCTAAATATTTCCATACTTTGATCCTCTCAACTCACCAGACAGCAGCTTCTGGTAGCTATAGGAGATAGCAAAAGCAGTGAGAAAAAGGTGGTAGAGGGGGGATATATCTCACTGTAGCCTCAATAGCCATTATAAGATGGACTCGGGATTCTCATCTTCAATTTTTTTTTCTCTCCCAGAGTGTTAAACAAAAGCAGTGCTCAATAGTTTCTCTAATCTTACTCTTTAGTAACTGGGTTCTTGGACCCCAAGAATAATTCTCTTGCTTTTAGAATCTGCCTTACTCTCCCTATTCCTTTATTTTCTCTCCAGATGGATGTTTTTGTTGTTGTTTTGAGACAGGTTCTCGCTAAGTAGTTCAGGCTGGTCTTGAACTCCCTGTGTAGCTCAGGCTGGCCTCGAACTCAATGTTGATCCTCCTGCCTCAGCCTCCCAAGTGCTGGGATTACAGATGTGTGCCATCACACCCAACTGTCATTACTCTTTGTTGAAAGTTTTATCTTTTTCCCCATTGAATTCTTTTGGCAAAAATCAGTTGATCATAAGTTTTGTTTGTGTTTGAGATAGAGTTTCGCTGTGTAGCTCAGGTTGGCCTTGAACTCACGGTGTAGCCCAGGCTGGCCTGGAACTCACAGTGATCCTCCTCCCTCAGACTCTTGAGTGCTGGGATTATAGGTGTATGCCACTGTGCCCAGCTGATTGGTCATAAATTTAAGAGTTTATTATGGACTCACGGTTCTGTCTGGCTCATTTGTCTGCCCTTATTCCAATATTACATTATCTTGGTTACTATAACTTTGTAGTAGGTTTTGTAATTGAATGGTATAAGTTGTTCGTTTTCAAGATAGTATTAGCTATTTTAGGTCTTTTGTGTGTTCCTGTATCATTCATTATCAGTTTTTAAAATTTCTACAAAAAAGCATGGATTTTGATAAGAATTGCATTGAATTTATGGATCAATTTGGGAAGAATTGCCATTTTAATTCGTTGTTTATTGTGGTGCTACAGGTTAGACCCAGGTCCTCGTATATGCCAAGCACGTTTTACTGCCATGGGGCTACATCTTCAGCCTTGCCATCCTAATATTGTACATAACTTTTTAAAAATGTCTTTTTCCCTTTTTCTCCAGTACAAAGAGGGTAAAAAGCTTATCTAAGACTCGGAGAGCCAAAATTGCAAAGAAGACAAGGCTGGTGGCAGAACAAGTGATGGAAGATGAATTTGATCTGGATTCAGATGATGAGCTGCAGATTGATGAGAGACTGGGAAAAGAGAAAGCAGCCCTAATAATAAGACCAAGTGTGTGTCTGTCTGTTCTTTATTTTTCCTTGTGGTCATTGCTCCCAAGAAGATTATAATCTTATTTTCTTTCCTCTGTGTGTTTGACTCAGATGCTAGTTTTGCTTCATAATAAGTACATTCCATTGTTTTTTAGAATTTTCTCGGAAGTTGCCCCGAGCAAAACCTTGCTCTGATCCTAACCGAGTTCGTGAACCAGGAGAAGTTGAGTTTGATATTGAGGTAGGAGTCTAACCTGTACCTGGTCTTCTGTTCATTCTGGTCATGGAGACAGAAGACATATTGTCATTCTGGTTGATGAAGCTCCAAAGACATCCTATACATTTAATGCAAATATTTATTAAGTAGAAGATTGTATGCTAAGTGCTGCTGAGCATATAAATGGAAGATTATAATTTAGTTGAAATATTTAAAAAATACTTTAATATAGAATAAAATAAAAGGTAGTATGTTATAGCAAAAAGACTCAATATAATTTGAAGTATTTAATATGACCTTGTACAAACTATTTTACTTCATTAAGTCCTAGTTTCTTTATCTGTAAAATAGGAGTTATAGTACTTCACAAAGATGCCACAGAAGCTGGACGTGTTGGTACATGCCTGTAAATCTAGTATTCTGAGAGGCTGAGGCAGGAGGATTGCAAGTTTGAGTTCAGTCTGGGCAACTTAGCAGTAACAGTGAAACCCTGCCTCAAAAAAAAATAGTGGAGACTGGGGAGGTAGTTTCCTACGAAGACCCTGGGTTCAATCCTCAGTACTAAAAAAAAAAAAAAAAAAAAAAAAAGCTGTGGAAATTAAGATGGAAGAATGAATATTCTGCTTTGGTTAGTGCTTGTCGTATACTCTCACAAGGTATTAGAAGTCAAACTGCCATCCCCGTACTGGGGCCTTATGAGATCAGCCTGGGGTAGTTGAGGTGATATGCTCTTTTCCCAACAGGAAGACTATACAACAGATGAAGACATGGTGGAGGGGGTTGAAGGCAAGCTTGGGAATGGGAGTGGAGCTGGTGGAATTCTTGATCTACTCAAGGCCAGCAGACAGGTGGGGGGACCTGACTATGCTGCTCTCAGGTTAGTATTGGCTTTTATCTCCCCTCTCCAGGTTACTAGACACCCCGCCCTCCTGACCAAGAGGTTAGTTGAGCCAATTTAAGTGGACAAAGAATTATCCAGGACATTTGGGTTCAAGGAATAAAATAAATGTGAAACCTATTCTGAGGAACTTAAGATCTGATTGTGAAAGGATAGATGTATAGACCTCAATGGGGAATCAATTTTAAGTGCTTTGGAAGTTGGAAGAGGGGCTGGAAGAGTCACATAAAAAGAACTTGAAAAATAAAAGGAAAGACTGTAGCGTGGGTGAACAGTCAAAGAGGAGTGTCCCCCTTTTTTGCCATCTTGCCTGCTGTCTATGAAGAGACATGAGGCTTCTTAAGGACTGGATTTTCATGAAAACAATCTTTGATACTGTCTTGATCTTTTAGCTTGATTTCTAGTATTTCACCTTGGGTGGTTCTTTCCTTCCTCCCACCTTGATACCCAGCACTATTGTCCCTTCTCTCTGACTATTCTGATGACTGGTTTCTTCTGACAACTAGAGAAACTCTTTCAGCATTTCTCCTCTGTCCCTTGCAGCGAGGCCCCAGCCTCCCCCAGCACTCAGGAGGCCATCCAGGGCATGCTGTGTATGGCCAACCTGCAGTCCTCATCGTCTTCTCCAGCTACCTCCAGCCTGCAGGCCTGGTGGACCGGGGGGCAGGACCGAAGCAGTGGGAGCTCCAGCAGTGGGCTGGGCACAGTGTCTAGCAGTCCTGCTTCCCAGCGCACCCCAGGGAAGCGGCCCGTCAAGCGGCCAGCATACTGGAGAACCGAAAGCGAGGAGGAGGAGAATGCCAGTCTGGATGAACAGGACAGCTTGGGAGCATGCTTCAAGGACGCAGAGTATAGTAAGGGCAGCTAAGCACGTGGGTTTAGGCCAGAAGGGCTTCCCTCAGCACCAGTCTTAATTTGAACCCAAGAGAGGGCAGGCTATAGAGAAGAGAGGGCTAAGCCTGATCTTTAGTTTTCGCTGAGCCATGCTTTTTACTCTGTAAAGTGGGACACAGGTTTATGCAAGAATTGGAAATTACGTTTGCACAGAGCACCTAACCCAGTGTCTTACTCATGGGACACACTCAGAAAATGATAACTCTTATAATTAGCTATCATCTATTTTTGGTACTGTTCAACTTTTATTCTGGCTACCCATTTTTTCTCCTTTTACTTACTTTACTTATGCCACCTGTATTTTTTTTTTTTTTTTTTGGTAGCGTGGTTTGAATCACAACCTCGCGCCTGCCAGGCAGGCACTTGTGCCACTGAGCTAAATCACCGGCCCAACCAGCTGCACTGTTTATGTTCTGTACCACTCAGCTTATCCCTTACAAGGGTATATGCAATCAGCTCTCCATATGGGTTCCATGGTTACAGATTCAACCAACCATTGAACAAATTATTTGGAAAACAGTTATATCTTTACTGAACATATGCAGACTTTTCTCTTGTTTTTTTTTCCTTAGACAATGTAATAGCTCTTTACATAACATTGATATTGTGTTAGGTATTGCAAACAATCTAGAGTTGATTTGAAGTATGTAGGAGGATATGGTAGGGTGTATGTAAATACTATGTATTAAGGGACTGAGCATCTGCAAATTTTGTTTGGGGATAGGGTTTTTGGATCCAGTCGCCCACCGATAGTAAGAGACTGCTGTACTAACCTTTTGGTGAACTTTTTACATTTAAGAAATAAGTCCTAAAATAAATAGCCAGATATGGTAGTCACTTGTAATCCCAGCATTCTGGGAGGCTGAAGCAGGAGGATCACAAGTTTGATACTAGCTTGGGTGAGTAAAACCTTGTCTCAAAATAAAGACTAAGAGCTGAGAATATAGTTCAGTGCAAAGGCCTTGGGTTCAGTCCCTCAAAAAGTCCCTCTTTAAAACTAAGATTTATTGAATTCTCCAGTACATAAAACTCTTCTTTTTATGATGCTAGCAACTACAATGTAGGTTTTCATTTTAATGTTTTTAAAAGATATACAAATGTAGTTAATGTTCATTGACCAAAATCAGAACAAACCAAAGTAAGCCAGTAGTCCTCAAGACTAACACTTGTCGTTCTTTGAGCCCAGTTTGATGTATATTTTTCTTTCTATTGTGTTTACATGCATGTAGATATACATAGAGGTGGTTTTGTTTATTGTTCGTGGTTCTGTGACTTGCTTGGACATCTTTCAACATTGGTATATGGAGATCTACTTGTTGCATAGCATTTATATAGATCATATGTTTAACCATTTACTGATTGACATTTAGTTATTTCAAAGTTTTTTCTCTTACAATGCTGCCATGAAGATCCTTATAATTTTTGTGCTTGTGTGCCAGCTATTATTTTTTTGGGTAGATACAGATGTGTTGGGTTGATGATTATATACAAGTAAATGTTAATAGATAGTCCTAAATTCCTCTCCAAAAGTGTCAGTATATAAACAGTGTATAAGAAATATCTGTTTCCCTGTAGCCTTATCAGCAGTGGATATTACTAGCCTTTTTAATCCCATGGCAAAAGATGGCATTCCAGTTTGTTTTATATGTTTGTTGGCTCTTTATTTCTTTTTTGTGAATTATCTGTTTAATAGTTTATCCATTTTTCTGTTGAAATTTTTTTCTGACTGATTTATAGGAGTTCTTTATATAGTCTAGGTTTGTTGGGAATTTTTGTATATTCTAAGTGTGTTGAAAAATATTTTTTTTTGTTAAGAACATACTTTTTTCCCCTCATGTTTATGCAAACCTCCGTATAATATAGCTTCAGTGGGGAGAAGAAGGAGAGGTAAAGGTAAGGAGCAGGACAATCTGATTCTGGGGCTATCCATCTTCCCCATAAAAATCCTAGCCTCCTGGTTACCTCTTTGCCTTACTTCTTGTGTTCTTTGCATTATAGTTAAGTGACCTCTTTATAGCATGAGGGATAGCATCACTTTCTTTCCTTTTGGTTTTTTTTTTTTTTTGAGACAGGGTCTTGCTATGTAGTTCAGGCTGGCCTTGACCTCAGTATACTCCATGCTAACATGAAACTCATGGCAGTCCTCCTGCCTCAGCCTCTTGAGTGCTGGGTTTCCTACAACACTTATAATTAAAATCCAACTTTCAACTGTGGTCTTTAGAATTCTGTGTGATCTGCTACTATCTTCCCTTCCACCCTTGTCTTTCATCTCTCCCAGTTTCTTACTCTGACTGCCTATCAATTCATACCTCAAGACCTTTGTGCAGGCTGGTTCCTCCCCACCATATGCTCTTTTTTAGCTGTTTTATTTTATTTTTCAGTACCAGGAATCGAACTCAGGACCTCACACTCGTGAGGCAGGTACCATGCTGCTGAGCTATACCCCCAACTACTTCTCTGCTCTTTTTAATTTATAGAAAAATATTTTATCATATTTTCAGCTTGTGGAAGATCAGAATAATGAGTTTCATTTTAGGAAATTCGTACATGCATATAATGTATTTTTAATCCTATGCCCGGGTTCCCTTCCTCATCTTCAGTAGTCTTATCTTCTGTTTTCCTGTTATCTTTTAATTAATTATGGTAATTGATTAGTTTTTAGATTTCTCATATAAGAGAAAATATAACATTTAATTTTCTAAGTCTGACTTATTACTCTTAAAATGATCTCCAGTATTACCCATTTTCCTGCAAATTACATGATTTCGTTTTTCTTTATGACTGAATAATATTCATATACATATATCACATTTTCTTTTTCCATTTATCTGTTTTTTTATTTTATTTTTTTATTTTGTTACTAATAATAACAATGATCAGAGTAAAGCAAAAGAGAGAGAACTCTATATTGGGCCTCGAAGGCAAGACAGAAGAGAATCCCCCGTACTTGCTACATTGCCTGCTGTCACCTTCCAAAGGGGTGCTCAGGTTGCTGCCCAGAGGCCTACAAGATCTAGGAAACAATACTAGCAAAAAGTTGGTTGATGTTCCTTGGTTGCTATCAATTTAGCCAGACCTCCAAAACAGCAGGTTTCTGACGGGGGGATGGGGGGTGGGGAGTGTTTATCCCTGATTCCAAGCCCACGCGCTTCCATTTATCTGTTGATGGGCATCTATAGGCAGTTTTCACTGCTTGGCTATTGTGAGTTGTCTTGCTATAGACATGGGTATGCATGTATCATTATAGTATGATGTCTTTAGTTCTTTTGGAAATATACCCAGGAATGGTATAGCTGGATCAAATGGTATTTCTGTTTTTAATTTTCGAGGAATCTTCATAGTGATTTATGTAGTGGTTGTATTTTACTGGTTTGCATTTCAACCAACAATATAAAGTGATCCCCACCACATCTGCCAGAATTCATTGCTGATGCTAGCCATTCTGACTAAGGTGAAGTGGAATCTCAAAATAGTTTTGTTTATTTTGTTTTGATTTTTGAGACAAAAATCTCACTATGTAGCCCAGGCTGGCCTCAAACTTGTGACAGTCCTCTTACCTCAGCTTCCCAAGTGCACTGAATTACAGGTGTGCACCACCACACCTGGCTCAAAATAGTTTTGACTTGGATTTTCCTAATATGACTAATATGTTGAACATTTTTTCATGCACTTGTTGACCATTTATACTTCTTTTGAAATGTATTTAGTTTATTTGCCTATCTATTTATCTATCTATTTTGGGGGGGTTAGTTTCTTAAAATTGTTTATATATTCTATATATTAATCCTCTATCAGAAGAGTAGCTAGCTTTTCATTGTGTTTTTTTTTCCCCTGGGCAAAAGCTTTTTAATTTGATGTGATTCCATTTGTTGATTCTCAATATTATTTCCTGTGCTGCTAGAGTCCTACTTAGGAATTTTTTGCCGTCCTTATGGCTTTGAGTGTTTCCTCTATGTTATCTTTCACAGTTTCAAAGTTTTTGTTTTTATATATAGATCTTTATCTGTTTTGATTTGATTTTAGTGTAGGCTGAGAGATAGAGTTCTAGCTTCAATAGGGAATTTTACTTTATTATAGTCATCTTTATTAATTTTTATAGATTTTGTATTTTATGTTTTGGTTAAGAATTCCTTCTCATTTCTTTTGCCCAGAACTTGTATGGGAGATAAGTTTTAGGTCTTTATCTAGGGTTAGGTTTTCTAAATTGTTGGAGAAAGGACTAACTTTTTTCCCACATGGCTGGCTATTCAACTGAATACTATTTGTTGACTGATTCATCATCAGCCTCATGATTTAAAGTCCTGTCTTTGTCATAAACTAAATTCCCATTTATGTGTGTGTATTTATTTTTCTATCCTAGTTCTGCTTCTGTGCCTTAGTAGCCATGTACTTTGGACAAGTGAGTTAACTTCTCTGTGCTTCTGTATGGTAAATTACCTACTTCAGTTCATTGTGAAGGTTAAATAAATATACATAAAATAATTTAAAAGATTGTCCAGCACATGGGCACACACTGTGTGTTCTATATTATTATTATTCTGTTCCATAAAATCAGTCCGTCTATTCTTGTGGCAGTATGAGCAGATTCCTTCTATAGAACTTGCCTTGCACTTGAGAGGACAGGTGCTCATTCATTAAGCCCATCATCTGTATGCGAAAGCTGTGATTTGAGGCATGCCAAGTTCCTCTGGCCATTCACCCTACCTTTAGCAGCTAATCACTCCTGACCTAAAACTACAATATCTAGACCTGGTTTAATCAGTTCTCTCAAAACAAACAACTCATTCAGCCTCTGCTTCCCTTTTCTCTGCCCTACTTTGTCTAACCACACTGGAAAGATGATTAAAAGGAAGAAATCTTACTTGTTCTTTTCCAAAATTTTGAAACTATTACTGTATTGAGCCTTTTCTATTCTGGATGAATTTTAGGATCAACTTGTAAAATTCCATGAGCAATTCTGTTTTTTCCTCTTTTCTTCTCTGCCTCCCTCTTTCTCTCCCTTCTCTCCCTCCTCTTCCTACTTCCCTTCCTCTCTCCCTGCCTTCTTTGCTGTACTGGATTTGAACCCAGGGCTTAATCTGTACAAGTATCTCTCTAGCCCTTTTTAAAAATTTTTATTTTGATACGGGGTTAAGTTGCTCAAAGTGGTCTTGAACTTGCCGTCTTTCTGTCTTAGTCTCCCATTGTGCTGCAATTACAGGCATGTGTCACCACACCTGTCTCTGTTAGGATTTATTTGCATAGATTGATTTATGAAGGTAGACATCTTTTACCAGAGTCCTTTCTGCTATAATGAGATGTATGTGATCCTTTCTTTTTTTTTTTTTTCTCTTTCTTTTTGAGATGGTTTTGCTTCATACTTCAGGCTGGCCTTGAACTCACTATGTAGCCCAGGCTGGCCTCAAATTCGCAGCAATCCTCTTGCCTCAGCTTCTAGAGTGCTGGGATTACAGGGGTGCGCCACCATGCCCAGCAGTGTATGAATTTCTTAAAGTCCATCTAGCATTCCAGTCAATGGATCTTCTGTAGCTTTAAACCCTGAACTCAGGCTTCCTCCTTCAGGGTGTGGATTTTTGAGGGCATTTGTTTAAAGTAGGTATCAGCATCATTAAACTAAAATCTGATCCATGATACAGTCTTCATCAATGTTTTTCTCTTTTTCTGCAGTGCTCAGGATTGAACCTAGGGCCTTGTGTGTCCTTGGAAAGTGCTTTACCACTGAGCTACATTTCCAGCCCTTCTGTCCCCTGCCTTTCTCTGCATTTCCCTTTCCCCTTTTCTCCCTGTCTTCCTCTTCTCTCCTCTTCTTTCTTTTCCCTCTCTCTCCTTTTCCCTCTCTCCTCTCCTCTCTCTTCCTTTTT